>SNQJ01S0145172.1:22642-45086 GCA_010110895.2 Picea sitchensis
GTGTTAGAATGTGCTCGTTTTACCATAGACAATATCACTATTGTCACCCAACCATAAGCCGAAGCCACCCTCCGAGCACCTTAACCTTGATAGAGAACCATTCCAGAAGCAAACCCTAGGCTAGATAGCCAAACAAAGGGTGGTGCACCTTTCTCCAAAGATAGCACACCAAGTAAGAGCTGATCAGAGAGTCCAAACCATAACCAAGAGATAGTCCAAGCCAAAACCGAAATCTACTGGCTGCAGCAGCTGCAATGGCAGCTCTCCTCCAAACTTGCACACAAACTGGCCAACTGCAGTGCGCACAAGTGTTGCTTCTGCAGTTCTGTGAATGCCTGCCAGAATGAAGACTGGCCTCCTGTATTTATACTAAAAGTGCCAAACTACCTGGGCCGACTTCTCATTCTGGGTGCCTATTTACTTAGTATATAATATTTCCTTTAGCTAACTTCTTCTCTTGGAGGCTAATAACCTAATACAAGTTATCCTCTTGAGCCAACTTGTTTTCTAGGTTTATTATCCAACTAATTAGGGTTTCTTTTTGATTCCCAGAATATTTTGTTCTCGTCAAATTTACACGTGGAGGTAAATACCTCCCACAACTACCATAATATCGACATAAAGTTTATGTAATCATAAATCCTAGGTGTCATCCTACTTCTTCTATGATGTCTAGAAAGGAATCCAAGTGTACATAAGTCATACCCTAGAATCAATTCCATCTCAAACCCTAGATTTCAAATAATAAGGACAAAGTTATCAGGATATCTAATTGCAATTCTTATCTTGACCTTATTTGCTTCAACACAATTGAGGTGGAAAAAACAAGGGAAGGGGATAAACAATCTTAATACTTTTTTAGGGTTTCTTAGCAAAATAAATCAAGGATACAATATGACATGTAAATATCAACCATATAATAGAGAATCCACCAAAATATACCAAGAAGAAACACTTTAACCTGTAAAGAACACTTACTATTCCAAGTTGATATGCATCAGGAAACCCTAATTTCATGAAATCATCCACCAAAAAAATAAAACCATCCACAAGACTATCGTCCAAGAGGTGTGAACATGTACTCCATGATAAAAAAGAAGAGAAGATATCTATAGAAGTGATTCTCCATAAGTGTGAGTTATGATTTAAAAATTAGGTAGTGCTAACCTCTAAATATGAGGTATCCCTAGCTCTATAAACCCTCATAAGCCCCTAATAAATAAAATTTCCATGATACAAGATGGACGGATCGTGGTCAACCCCTAAGATAGCCTCAATAATAAACAAAACATGTTAATACATGCCAAAAAAATCCCTCCAAAAGTTACATGTGTGTGTAGGATGACATTGAAGGGTGATGTCATGCTCTAGAAGGGTGAAAAGGCCTCCAAAGTCCACATCTCATCATCAAAAGGTGCAACTAATGGTGAAAGATCACACCTACTCATCAAAGGTCATGTCTCATTCTTAAACGACCCCAACTCATTATCAAAATGGATGCCCCAGTGGTATGGTTTCCCCCCTCATCATCAAATAATCATAGCATGTGTTGTCATCCTCAATATTCTCAACATCCAAGGTGTAATTATTAATGTCTAAAGTGAAGTGAAGGTCCATCATCTCTTCAAGGGATGTCTAATAATATCCAAGTGAAATGTCCTCAAATCAAAGTATAATGTGGTTCTTGGGTGCATTGTCTAAGGTGTGGGATTATTTCCCCTCTAATAGATGATCTAACCATATATGCAATATCTAAGCTCATGTGTCCATCGTCCAAGGTCCAAGAGGTATAGAGAGGTGCCCCAAGGTATGTCCAACTATCAAGAGATGCAATGTATTGTATCAAGGGTGCAACATCCTCTGTATGGTGCACAACATCCTATGCATCATAATGAAAAAGTCCTCCAAATGAACCTGTCATGTGAACCACGATCAATCAAGGTTCACAAAATTAGGTGAGACCAACAACCATGAGATACAAGAGTCATTATAATCTATTGTTCCTTCAAAGCACCCTCCCTAATTTCTTATTTTCACATTTTCTCTAAGAGATGAAATTGAGCCCCCCTACTAAATGTTTCTACTGGAAAACCTCTTGGACTCTCTCATGCAAATGTCAAATCCCGAGTCTCTCTTCTCACTCTCCATACTTTACCATTTCAACGATTTTAAATAAGATTGTGTCTCACTGATTCATTGTGTATAAGTGAGCATCCTATTTTAGTCGATGATACATATGTATCGGGGAGTATCCTACTCCCTCATTGATGCAGGTTGTATCAATGAGCTTCATCTTTCCTTCACCAATACTCAATCTGATCCAACATTTCATTTTTTTCTTACAACCTCATATGTAACGATGCTCAATATTTCATCAACCGTCGATACACCGATGATCCATCCCTCTTCATCTTCTGATACATCGATGCTATATCACCTTCATGAATTTGATACACTGACACATCATCCACTTTCGATTGTTGGTATAAATCGATGTAGATCCCCCCACATTTCTCGATACATGGTGTATCGACGAGGATAATTGTTCTTTCACCAATACATCATGTATCGGTGAGCTTCATATCTCTCTCTATGATACAGTGCTTATCGATGATTTTCCCATTTCTGTCGTCGGTACACCAACATAAATATGTCGACCCCTCATTGGAACTGAGTGTATCGAAAAATGATCTTCCTTCTCTCGTCAACATAAACTATGTTAGCAAGAATCTTTCATCTCCAGGCCTCTCTAATTTTTCTTCCACTCATATCCTTCTTCATGCACCTGTCAGTCAGGTTCCTATCATTTCCAATGATTAAGCATTATGTGCTTGAATGGATAACTGATGACTAATTTCCTACCTTGTTTAATCTACATCATGTTGCAATCGTGATTGCGTTTGTTTGTGTTTCCAACAACTTTCATTACACACACCATACTAGCATGCACGTTTTGTGCCTTTTTTATTTTATGATTAACCTTGATCATGAAAGTCTTGTTTATCATCAAGTGGAGTAATTGCAACATATAAAAGGCTTACATTGGCTCTAAATTGCATCTTAGAGAAGAATTGTCCCTCCCAGCTCTTAAATAGTATTAAGCACTCCAAACATCAGTTAGTTGTTTTCACGATAATATATTTTTGATACACTGATAGATGACCTAAACTCCAATGGATGAACTAAGAGCTTATATAACAAAGATAACATGGGAACTAACAGAACTAAATTTGTTCAAAGAAACAACAAAAAGAGATCTGCATTGAAAATGTTTTTTCTCGTAATTTTTAGGCTCTGGTAAAAACATTGTTTTCATCTTTGAAGTAGGATAACATTAATATTTATGTGATTACAATTCCAACACAACTATCATAATTAAAATCCGAAGCATGAAAGTACTAGAATGATCACCGTGGACTTCCCCCCAAGTTAACCTCATTAGACATGACACCGCTAAAAAAATTTAATGGCATGATAAGTCATCTTAGAGAAAGTGTCTCCCCATACCATTTGCATCACAAAAAATGAATCCTCAAGAAGACACCATATGAGCAAGTTATGAGCTTTTGAAATCATGCCCTTGTGTCAAAGTCCCAAGTTATGAGCTTTTGAAATCATGCCCCTTGTGTCAAAGTCCCCTTTAACAAGGTCATTGGTTAGTAGTGTTTGACTCACACCAGTGTGTGAAATTACGTTTGAAAAAAATTGCTTAAAAGGAAATTGTTTGAAATTTAATGATTTATATTTAAATTTGAATTGTATAAGTTTAAAATTAATTTAGAGTTTAATTGTAAATAAATTAAAAGGAGCTTAATTTAATAAACATGTATTAGAAAAACAAGGTTTACAATGGCTTCAATGGTAATTCACGTGGAAATGGTTTGAATGGTAAGTCACGTGGAAATGAGGAGGCGGAGAAGAGAGGGGGGCGCAAAACCCACGCACCGCTCCCATTCCTTCATGTCATGTGTACATTCGTTAACCTTTTATACAATGAAATTTACATCCCAAACCAAATCACGATTCATTTCTAGAGCCCAATCCTTAATCCACTGCTGACACATATCGAGACTTGATGCATGATGGATTGTCGATACACCGTCCACCATCATGGGATAAACATAAATACACTACCATAGTTTAAATTTTTAACACTGATATGGAAGATGATACACTGCTACACTTCATGTTTCTAACATTGATACATGCAAGGCATGGAATTTAAGGTATGGTGCGTGGGTGAAAGGTTTGAAATTTTTTAAATGCCATGTCATTTAGATGAGTTGGACAGGGGGTGGAATCCATGACCCCCTCCATATTCTATAATTATTATGAACCAAAAGGGGGAGGAAGAGGAGGTGCGACCAACCACACCCCCTTTATACTCTTTGTGGAAACTTTGTGAGGTAAGGTGGAGTGAAAGGGTGGGCGGCTCACAACCACCCTCCCTTTTTGATCCTTTGTATTATTTAATAATTTTTAAAAGTAAAACACCCTTTTATCCAAATGTGAACCTAACCAATGTGCAACTCTTCGTTGTAATCCCGCACCTAACACATTAACCATAAGCGTATTTTGATTCAGTGGTGTTAAGAACGAAATGTGAGGTGCGATGTTGAAAATAAAACTAACACAAAATGGTTATAACGATAAGGTATATGGGGGCATAAGGATTATGTCAGGATTAATAGATATCCACTTGCAAGTTCACGCAACTTGATGTGACTAGAGCTTCTTCTTATTCTTTAAGACTTGGCTCAACCATCAATTCACCAATGAAGGAGATCACCAATTTCTCTTGTTGATACACCTAGTTTTGGTGGAATCACTTCATCTTCATCGACATACTAGAGTTAATATTTCTTTTGGAGTCGATAGAGGGGATATCAATATTTATTTCAGTGTCGATACAGTGATAGGACCCTGTAAAATGACTTTTCGTATTTTGTTCATAATTGTTGACTCTAATATCCATTTCACATGTTCCTTATATTGTTGGAAAGGTATTTCTGAGGTCTACACCATGACAATTATATTATTTGGGATATTCCTCACCAATTGATCGCATTTTGTAGGATTAAAATCTGGCACATTGTCAACGACCCCGAAGAACACAGTACTTCAACCAAGAGCAAAGCAACCTGGAATTGATGTGAGAGAAGCATATACAAAATCTCACTTAGTTAACATTTCAATTCTATAATTTCAAATGTGTGGTTTTGAAATTTCTTTTCAAGTTTATTCTATGGTCACTCATATATTGTTTGTTGAATGTTCCTAGGTATCGATGCTAAAGGAAGCTCATACTCAGCAATCCAGATAGGTAACATGTGAGGGAAGCAAACCATGAAGGAACAACTACTACACATCAAGGAATTCTACCAGTATGTAGCAGTACCCTCTCCAATGCGATCTACTACTGAGGATGATAGAGAAGAAGCAACAACAACAGTTTCCGAAAAAACATGGGAGCAACGAAAGGGAATCAAACTCAAATAGCCAAAGAAATATTTTGAATCCCATGATGGTCAAATATCAAATTTGAAGGGAGAAGAGTTTTCTAATGTCCATACCAGTCACCATGGTGGGTGAGGTGCACTATGGATAAAATATATGATGGCCCACCAACACTAAAAGATAAATTCAAAATGTAACTGCATATAATACATTAAATTATAAACACTTATGATGTCCTTATTCCTTCATCATTTGGAAGAGGATAAGAAGAAAAGTTTGTAAATGAAAGGTCATGGGGTGAAGGCAGAAGACCAAGAGTCATGTTGAATTTCAATAAATACATGGATTGTATTCGAGTAAAGTGTTTTGTCTCTTTTATCTTTCATGTAATATTACTAAAACTTTTAATGAGGAGAATATTGTTTGTCCAAGCTATTTTTGGGAGGACTCGTATGCTCGTGTTGCACGTGTGTGGACTATTCTATTGCATTTTTCTCAACACTTGGGTTGTTTAAGAATTTACTTCATATTGTATACCATTCTCATGTATGTTTGGTAATTTCTTCTTTCAGTTCTTCAGGGAATATTTATCTAAATTCATGGACATAGGAATGTAAATTATTGTTTAAATTCTAGACTATTCTGTGTTTATAGTTATTTATTTGTATTCTTGTGTCTGATCTATGTGAACTATTTCCCAAGCCATCGACATGATCTTGTTTGTTTCTATCCTTACTTTCTAATTATCTTTTCCATCTAGGTCCATGAATTTTAGATTTGTTGCATTTTATTCCTTAGATTATAAACCTTCATCAGTGGACAGGCCTTGAACCATTGGTAAACCCCAAACTAGAAATAGTTGTCGGGATAAAATTTGGCTGGGTTCCCTATTCCAAATGGTGAGAGGTCTAATTGGGACTTCTCACCAGGTGTAACCCTTGCTATTGATAAAGGGTATTTTTCCCACGTCAACAAAATTGGCACTAGAAGGAGGGCCAAATGACAAGCCTTCCCCTATGGAGTCATTTCATTAAATTGTTTTAACTAGCCCATGGATCCTCTCCATATCTCTATATGGGATAGTCCTTTGAGTATTCTGAGACCCTAAAGGGTCATGTCAGTCGAGACAACTAATCTCTTGTCAAAATGAAATTTCGATGGTGAAGGGATTGCCTCTACATTCACACATCTCAACTAGTTTAATATTACATGACTAAATCATAAGATTGTTTTGGACAATGAAATATGTGGACTATTTATCCTCACATTTGAAGGACAGATTAAATCATGGTATAGGACAATACCAACGAAATCTATACATAGTTGAAAATATTTCATACAAGTCTTTATCATTTCTGATATAGATTATGTTTATGATGAACTTGGAGAAATCCATAGGCTCAAAAATGAATCCCTGAATGATTTATTTCAAATATTCATGCATATTTAGTTTATATTTCCTGAAAGTGACAAACCATTAGACCAAGAAATACTTGATTGGTTTTCATATCTTGTCTCTATTTATGAAGGGTACAATATAACTAATCAAATTATCTATTATTCACAGGATTCAAATATGCACAACGAATATTTGATTACCTCTTATCGCTAGGGAATACTTTCAAACCTACAAACCATTCAATCTTATCCTCATACATCTGATACTTTGCATTCTGAATTCAAAGAACCATCTAAGGAAATGGTTTCAATAGACAAAGTCAAATCTATATTGAATGAAGGATTAATTCACCAAGATGTTGTATATTTGAATGATAATTTAGCATTGGGAAAAGCGATGACTATATCCTTCATAGAATATCATGATCTGGTGATGAATGATGGGAGTTGCATGATCTTGAATCAACACTCTATCACAACTATGGGGGAATATTTACCAGAAATATTAAACCCCTTAGACCCAGAGTAGGAACAATCTAGTATCTCCCCTTTAGATAATCGTGAGTATGCTTTGATATGTAACAAACCTAATGTTGACGAAATCCCATCATTTTCAGAATTTAAAGTTATTTGTTCTCTTTATATGAATCTGTTTGATGATAATCATCCACATGACCACCCACTTTTTTATCATGCAGTGCAGTCATTACATTAGTCTTTCATTGATAAGATATTGGATGATAAATGAGAGCAACAAGATTTCTGATCTTTGATTGATCAAAGACTCAATCTTAATGATAGTCCATCTAGGATTAACCATGTTGAAATTCCTTCACAAATCAAATTTCTAGAACATGGTGAATCACAATTTCATCACAATAATATTATTTATATGACTATTTTTCTGTTCTAGAATTGAATGTGAGCATTAATATGGCATTCATTGATCTCGTGCAATCTAAAGTCTATGATCTCAATGCATAGATTTTATTGACAAAATATACAAGGTATGCAGAACACAAAAGAATTTCGGATCCCCATGAGGAAATCATATCAAATTCACACACCATCACCATGAAAGGCACATGCAAAATTGAGTTGATCCAAGAAACATTGTCACCTAAATATACTCCAAAATCACATGTCAATATTCTGGGGAAAATGTATCACTCATCCTTGGATTATATCTCCATACTCCAACACTCATCACATGATTTTGATGATGTTATAAGATAATTCTTGGAGTCATATTTTTCTCAACATTTACCTCAAACAATTAGATATCATTTCTCCTATCAACATGCGAGTTATCTAAAATTTGGGCCCAGAGATATTTTCTTGGATAATGAGGTACTTTTGTTTTGGTCGATGGTTATGTCAGGTTCGCATTACCTTGCTTTGACCTTTTTCTTTTTTAGGTAATCCTGAACCTTTTTTACTTGGAAAGAGATTTCCTTAGCTAAGATGCCATGACCCAAGGCCATCTAAGCCATCAAAGTCACCTGAGGATCACACCCAGCCTTGACTGCACCAACCCTTCACATGGATGGATTTGAGGTGTCCCTAGGGGTTTCGAACTAGTGACTTTAACTTACGGAGTTCCTTAACAACGCACTCCCTCATCGACTGCTCTAGACCTCAAGGACAACTTTCTTTAACCTTTGGAATGAATGAAACTACCCATTATGAGAATCTCCCACAAGGTACATGGTGTGAAAATTTCATTTATGGGTCTCATCAGGTATTTCCCTCACTTTTGAATTCCTTCCATTAGTCCTATGGCTATCAATGTAAATTTTATGATGGGATTGAAGATTGGTTGGAGGGATCTTACATGTTTACATTTCCCATGAATAATAATGCTAAAAAATTTCACATGTTGGGTAGATATTTACTTGATTCAATTATTCCTACTTTTTATCTCTCACTACTCTAATTTATACTATTGAATTTTGATGAACATGTGGTTGTAGGTTTAGAGTTGCTTGAAGGGCTGCATTGACACTATGATTTCACATAGTCCCTTTCCAACCATTGTAGGGTATATTAGGAATAAGAGTAGAATATCTATTTTTACTTCTTGTTATCTTGCATAGTTTGAATGTTTTCTTTCATTTCTACTTATGTAGCATATATTTTTGTGTGTCATGGTTTCTTGAATAAAATCCACTAGTTGTTAGTAGTTTAGGTTGCATCTCAAGATGCCTTCCTTTAGTCTTAGTTTATTTTTTCATGAGACATTTCTTATTCTCATTTGATTCCTTTAATTTTTTTGCTTAAATGAAATATTGGCTTAAAATTGGTCTTCATTCATCTTCATGAGGAAATGATGTTCATAATCCTTTGAGAAAGTTCAACTATACGATTCAACTGCTTTAGTGGCAATCTCTTTAACACTGATAGATGGATAGCAGTAAACTAGAAGATTATGATCATGAGATTCTAAATGAGTATCTATTGTAGAATACTTTACAACCCAAGGAAGATGGAAACCTAGTTGGAGGAATCCTTCTTGAAATACTTCCACTAATGGACTGGAGTTCCTTTGATGGTTGCACTAGAGAAATGTTCCTAAGGTCCTTGGAAAGGAATTGTATCGTAAGTTCATGGCCTTGCTATTCATAATCCAAAATGGATTTTCAATCCCTATTGATTAATATTTTGATGGCTATGTTTCTCATAAAATATTCTAGATCAATGGATTGTTGTTATAGTATCATGGGTCCATTCTCTTGGTTCTTGAAACAAATACTATTGAGATAAAATATATTTAAAAAAATTCTCAACATGTATGTTTTCCTATAGAATTAATCCCTTTATGATGATCTAATTTAAAAATGTGTAAGTTAGATCATTGATTTGTTTAGAATAAATTCAAAATATTATAACAAATTGTGATCACCATACCTTAATTCTATCATAATGGTGTATGTTGAATAGACTTTTAGAACGTATACTCATTTCCCAGTATTAAAAGATATTTTCATTTACAGGGAAAATAAATAGTGTATTTGATCTCTAGCATGTACCTCTAGTAACAAAACATCAAGTTTCAGTTTTCCTTTCACTATTTTGAGAATCTTGGAAACATTTATGGTTGTCAAATACACAAATGAAAAAAAAAATATTTTACACCACAAGCTCCTAAGTTTGAATTTTAAGCTCAAATACTTTTATTGATCATCTTGGGTGACAATAAAAATACATGTTCCTTTCTCTCGTGAGTTCAAACCGATGAAATTCGTCTTTTGATCATCGTACATTATCTAGTATAAGGATAATCTTCTCTCAAAACATTATCATTGTAAGGAATCAATCTCTAGAAAGATTAATATCAGAAGACCTATATAGTATTTTTAATATTAGGTGGCTTCTTTTAATGAATTGGGTATTTCTATGGACGATGATTTCATTTTTATTGAGGTTTGAAGGTATCTTATGAAAATCTAATGACTCATATTAAGCCTTCTTGATTTGATTGTCCTTTTATCAATATACTCTTCAAACATTATGATGAAATATTTTGACTCAAGATGCCTGAATGGTTTTCTCTTGATATGGTCGTATTTGGTCTTGCTTATGATGTTCACTAGTCTAGTTTCCTTCATCTTCATCCCGCTGGGTGTTTTGTATCATGATTTTTTTTTCTTTTAGAATTGGATTTTTCAACTGTTGAATAAGAAGATACGTCTAATCCAAGCCATGAAGCTCTCAACGAAGATATTGAAGGAATCAGTCTACAAATTTTTGACAATTATGTTGAGATGAATCATTAAGAATAATATAAATACACAAAGCACAAATCATACAGTATATTGCAAATTCACTTGCATAAGTACCACCCGTTGGTACGCAATCCCATGCTCAAGAAAATTTCGAGAGGAAACGTGTTACACATAGACTTACTCTTTGATTTTCTTTTATATGTATGATTTGGACACTCACCTTAATTTTGGATATTGAACCTATTCGAGTCATACCATACATGATCTACAACTGGGTTCAAGGAGATGACAATCGAAGGAGTGCTAAAAACAATTGTTTTGATGATCATTCTCATCCAAGAAAGAGCATTATATCTCAAGAATAATGATATAACAAATGGACCATGGTTTGAATCCTGTAAGATACTGATCAACAAAACATGGTCCTAAAAATGCATTACTTAGGGTAGAACTATTGATCATCACAACCAGAGCCACCGATTGCTTGAAAGGGAGCTACCACTCATGGATGAAGATTCAAGCTAAGTTGACTTGACCTTTATATTGAGATATTGGCAATAGAAAATTGGTAAACTTCAGGAGTCGATTTAATGCATCCCAATAGGTATGGTTCCTCACTTATTCAAAGAATTATATTTTGGTTTATTGTCCCATGCCAACTCGGATACAGACTTCATTTATGGTTTATGTTTTAATACCTTTGCGACCATCTTTTTCCGAGAGAAAAGTATATTAGTCAACATTTCTTTTATTCATATTTTCTAATTGGTTAAACATATATGATTAAAATTGATAATAAAGGAGTTCACATCATTCGTTACTAGTTTTAATGGGTGATATTTGTTTTTTTCTTGTGTTTAGATCTCTCTCATTGAAGGTTTTTCTCCCCAGAAGAGAAGGAAATGGCTTGAGGAAGACAGATCGCTTCAAAAAAATTGATATGATAAGAAATTTATTTACAAACCTGTTTTTTTATTCTATTCTCAATCCTCTTCGCATTGTTTTCTTAGGCCCTTTCGTTCTTGAAAATTTTGGGTTGAAATGAATATTACATATTGAATGTTTTTTCCATGTAGGTACAAGTGCATAGTTGATATCATGCCCTTGATTTGAAATAGTGAGGATATGAGCATGCCACACTACATAATAAGTTTTAGTGTTGGAATAGGTAGAGAGTGAGTGAAGATCATGCATGGCTAGGCAAAGAAATATGATATATACCAAACGAATATCTTTCCAATCCTTACTTTGAGAAGCCCAAGGCTACAAAGATGAGCTGATATTTTCAAAAAGTCATATGAGAGATGTAGCTCTCGTTCAGTTCTAGAAATAAATCATATCTAAATGGAATGATATGCATATAATATTTCACAAGGTTTAGTATTTTCAAGAGGCTACAAACTAATTGTTGCTTTAGGATGCATAAGCATTGTTAAATCTACTAGAAACATTGACATTATTGATCTCTTTTTATGTATACTCTCTCTTTATAACTGCTTATCTCTAATCATCATTCTCATTTTTCAATTGTAGCATGTTTTGAGCTGAGTTTGTATTCTAATTTTGTATGTGACTGCTCTCTTTCCTTCACCATCATCATTTAACCTAGTTTCTATTCATTCTCTATCTTATGTTTGTCTCATTATTCATGATTATATTTGATGGCATACATACATCTCACCTCCATCTGTCTCATACAAGAAACACCTTTTCAATGGGAATATGCATGAATCAACTTGCATATATTTCCTAGCTCATGAGCTAAACAAGGGGTCATTTTTTAGCATGAATCAAAACTATTCTGGAATATTGTGACAACAATCAGACCATGACTTAACATATTGTTTAATCAATGGTAATTCTTTCATGTTGGATAGTGCGCATAACTTATGTAACAGGGAAACATCCACACACTAAGTAGATTCTCATGTGAATGATGAAGTGTCAAAGTCTAAAGGCTAAAAATCAATAGGGATAACTATATTTAGCTAGGTGCAACAAATATACAATGTAAATATCAATAGTTGGTAGTCATCCCCTATCAAGTTTAAAAAGGCCACTGCTTTCCCCATTCACCGGATTCTAAGCATACACTAAATAAATAGGGAAAGGAATAGGAAAGAAAGCTTGATTAGACTAGGGTACATGCATATATCTATATTGGGGATATGGATGCTTGTTGATATTGGATAAAGTTCTACAACATCATGTGACTCAATTAGGCTATGGATGCTCATAGGAAGTGGACAAACACATGCATGATAACATATATGCACCTGGTGAAAATATTTTTGTATATCCCAAACCTATATCATTCCCATGATGGAGATACCAACCTGAATCATCGATGTATTTTAAGGAAATAAAGATCACCATAATTCATCCTCTTATTACAGAAGATGAGCTCCACTAGTCATCATGCAAGCATCACTAGTGAGCCCACCATAATGAAATATTTCAGGTAATTGTTGCACCTTTACTCCAATTTTTTTTATCTTAAAACTAATTATATGAACCTCTACACTTTTTCTCACAATTTAAGGAAGAATAGAAGAGATTTTTTCTTTTCCCAGTGTGTTTCCAATAATTTTTCCCACACAACACCCTCCCCAATTTCTTATTTTCACTTTTTATCTAAGAGATGAAATTGGAGCCCCATACTAAATTTTTCTACTTGAAAACCTCTTGGACTCTCTCATGCAATTGTCAAATCCCAACTCTATCTTCTCACTCTCCATACTTTACCATTTCCATGACTTTAAGGAAGACTCTAACCTATTGATACCCTATGTATAGGTGGGAATCCTATTTCCCTTGTCGATACGCCTATATCGATGAGAGTCCCCTTTCTCATGTTGATATAGGATGTATCAGCGAGCTTCCTCTTTCCTTCACAAATACACAATATAATCCAACACCTAATGTTTTTTCTTACAACTTCCTAGGTATCAACAGTCAATCCTTCATCAACTGTCGATACACCAACATTCCATCCCTCTTCATATGTCAATACATCGACACCAAATCACCTTCGTGATGCTCATACAATGGAGAATCATCCACTTTCGACCACCAATATACATCAGTGCAGATCCCCCCATCTTTGTTGATACATGATGTATTGATGAGGTTCATCTTTCTTTCACCAATACATAATGTATCGACGAGATTCATCTCTTTATCTATGATACACTTCCTATTAGCGAGTTTCACTTTTATTCGATTGGTATTCTAGCATAAAATTGTCGACCCCTCATCGACACTAAGAGTATCGACATATGATCTTCCTTCTCTCACTGACATAGACTATTTCGAAAATATTCTTTCATCTTGAGGCCTCTCATATTCTCCCCCAACTAAAATATTTCTTGCTACGCTCGTTATTCAGGTTCCTATCATTTCCAATGATTAATAATTCCATTCCTGAATGGATAACTAATTACTAATTATTTACCTTGCTTAATATACATCATATTGTAGTCGATATTGAGTTTTTTTTTGTCGCCAACAACTTTCATTACACATACCATACCAACATGCACATTTTGCACCTTTTCTATTTTATGACTAACCTTGATCATGAAAGTGTCATTTATCACCAGGTTGATTAATTTTATCATATACAAGACTTATGTTGGCTCTGAGTTGCATCGTAGAGAAGAATTCATCCTCTCAACTCCTAAATAGTGTTAAGTTCTCCAAACATCAATTGTCTATTTTCACGGGATTATATTTCTGATCCAATAAAATATGATCTCAGTTCCAATGGATGAATCAAAATCCTGTATAAAATAGATAACATAGGAACTCATGGAATTGAATTTGGGAAAACTAGCAGCATGACCAAGATCTAAACATTCATTAAAAAGTTCCTTTCCTCACAGTTTTTAGGCACTGGTAAAATTCTTGTTTTCATCCCTAAACCAGGATAATCATAATATTTCCACAATTATGATTCCTATGCAACTGAAGGAATCAAAATTTGAAGCCTAGAAGTACCAAAATCATTGTGAGGGAATTCCTATTAAATTTAGCCTCGTTAGTCATGACACCATTGGATTTTTTGAATGACATGGTAAGTCATCTCATTGAAAGAATATCCATGTTCCCTCCACATAAAAAAAAATGGCTCCTCAACCAAACATCGTATGAGCATGTTATGATCTTTTGAAATTATTCCCCTTACATCAAAGTCCCCTTTAAGAAGGTCATTGCTTTGCAGTGTTTGACTCACACCAATGTGAAAAATTACGTTGGACAAAATGTATTATAAGGGAATTATTTTAAATTTCATGATTTAAATTTAAATCTGAATTGTTTAACTTTAAAATTAATTTAGATTTTAATTGGAAATAAATTAAAAGGAGGTTAATTTAATAAGCATGAATCACAAAAACAAGGTTTAAAATGGTTTGAATGGTTTGCACGTGGAAATTGTTTGAATGGTAACTCACGTGGAAATGGTTTCAATGGTAAGTCACTTGGAAATGACAAGGGGGATAATAAGGGGGCACAACCCACGTTCCCCTCCCCTTCCTTTATTTCATATGGGTATTCGCTATCTTTTGGGTTTTTTGTCAAAATCAGACAATGTAAATTTAGATAAAAATCACTATTTTTTGTTGTTTAAATTTCATTTTTGAATGCATAAATGGATTCATCATGATGAAAAACCCTTGGGGCACTCAGATTATATAAAATTAGCCACTCAAATATATAGATCCAACTATTCCTCACCAAATTTCGAGCAAAATCAAACGGAAAAAATGGCCAAAAAAATCCAAAAGATATAACGTTTAGACTACAATATTTCATATGCACATTCGTTAACCCTTTATACAAAGACACTTACATCCCAAACCAAATGATAATTCGCATGTGGAGCCCAATCCCTAATCCACTGCTGACATGTATCATGGGTTGATGCATGATGGAGTGCCAATAAAACAACCACTATCATGGGATCAATGTCTATACACTGACACAATTTAAATTTTAAACATCGATATGGAAGCTGATACACAACCATAGTCTATGTTTCTAACACCAGTACATGAAAGCATGTGGTATTTAAGGTATGGTGCGTGGGTCAAATGTTTGAAATGTTTAAAATGACATGTCATTTGGATGAGGTAGAGAGGGGGGTGGTAAATCTATGACCCCCTCCATATGTTATAATGATTATGGAAAAAAAATGGGGAGGAAGAGGGGGAATGAACAACTACCCCCACCCCTCCTTTTACGCTTTGTGAAGTCTTTGTGAGGTAAGGTGGAGTGAAAGGGTGGGCGGCTCACAACTACCACCTCCTTTTTAATAATTTGTATTCTTTAATATTTTTTAAATATTAAACACCTTTTTACCCACATGTGAACCTAACCAATGGATAACCATTCATTGTAATCCCACACCCATCATATTAACCATAAGTGCATTTTTACTAAACAGTGTTAGGAATTAAATGTGAGATGCGATATTGAACACAAAAATAACAGACAATGGTTATCGGGATAAGTCATATAGGGGAATAAGGATTATGTCAGGATTAACATACACCCAGTTGAAAGTTCACACAACCTGACATGACTTAAGCTTATTCCAACGCTCTAAGACTTTCCTCAACCATTGATTCACCAACAAAGGATATAACCCATTTCTTAGAGATACACCGAGTTTCATCAGATTCACTCATCTTCACAAACATATTGGAGATAATATTTCTTTTGGTTCCCATACATAGGAGCTCAATCTTTCTTCTAGTGTCAATATAGGGACAACACCCCACAAAAGTATCTTTTGTATTTTGGCCATAACGTTTGACTCTGATATCCATTTCACACATTCCTTATACCATTGGAAATTTATTTCTAAGATATACAACTTCACAATTATATGATGTCGGATATTCCTCACCAATTGTTCACATTTTTTAGGATTAAGATTAGACACATTGTTAATAGTCTTGGATGATCCAAATTGAATCCAAGGAAGAAAAAATTGGCTAAGGCACATGATTTTATGAGGAAGGGCATGGGAAATGGTTGAGGCTTTGGAACTAATGGAACGGTTTTTTGACATGAAGGTTACCATACCATCATGACCTACATCCACATATACAATTAATCAAAACCAAAGGAAAATAACAGGAGATGAGTAAGAAAGAAAAAGAAAAAGAAACACATTAAATAAATACCTCTCTACAATCATAAAAGAAAAAAGAGAAAGAAATGAAGGGAGGGGAACTGAAATTGGGGAAACTAGAGAGTCAGGGACACCTGACCTTCCACCTGTCCCCTCGATCTCCTATATGCTATCTTTGGAAGATGAATAAGGGGATTTTGGATGAGGAGACGAGGATATTGTAGATACTTTACTGAGAGGTAATAGTTTGCACAAAAGAGTGTAATGATGCCCATGAATGAATAATAAAATATTGTTCAAAGACAATTAAATGTTGGTTTTCCCATTTGGGTTTCTAGGGTGTAATATCTTTGCAAGTGGAGTCAGTTTGCAAAAATTAATATTACTTAATTATGGGGTCAATGTAGAAGAGGTCGTTAGAATATGAGTCTGCCACTTATGGATCAGATGGTATCAGAGCATTATGTTCAAATATCTAGTGTGACCTATATGGTAAGTACGTGCAGTGGCTACAAGAGTAGTGGATAGGTTTTTTGGGGGGGATTAGATTGAAGTAGAGAACAACAGATGGTTGACGAATATCAAGATGAAAATGAGGATGAAGATCCCAAATTGAGGTTGGATCAACTTGAGAAAGGCATGAACACACTAATATCAATGGTGTCACAGTTGATGGTAACACAATGCAAGGAAACACCATCAATATAGATTGGTCATATTGAACCTGAAAGAGAAGAAAATAAGACATAGGTGGAAATGAAGGTTGAACAAGAGATGGGGGAATGAAAAAATAGTGAGACACATTGATGCAGGAGCATCGCTCCACCTCAACAATGTTCCATCATTCCATCACATCAGCACGCATTTCAGAGAGGGAGAGGCACCAACCCTCCCATTTTTAAATTTGAAATATAATCCTATATGGATTCACGTTGTAAGTTTGAGTGAAGACCAAGCCATACCTTTGTATAGGTAGTGTATAGGGTTGCCTTAAATGTTTGCCTATATAAGGTCCAGATCATAGTCAGGTCTGGATCAACATTTATGTAATGAGCCATAGGAAGTATGGTGTCGTAACTGAGACAGTGATAGCACTAAGTCAGTGGACAACATATTCTCGTAGAGCCCTCTTTTGTAAAGAGAGAGAGAGATATATTTGTAAAAAAAAGGTCGGATAGGAGAAGCAGAACTTGAGAGAGATTTGATAGCAGAAGCGAAACTCAGGATAGAGTTAGATTAGAAGAACTTGAGATAACTGGGACTCTGTTGCAATCCAGTTTTTGTAAACATATGTATAGACACACAGAGATAATAGAAAAGCAGTTTTTCCTGCATATGGTGTGTTTATGTATTTGTGTTCATTATTGTGCTTTTATATGTCATTCATGTTTTGAATGTATGAACTGGTGAAGTGTTGTATAAGTTTCAATTGTTTATTTCTTTGATTTTTCAAGTGCAAGGAGTGCACATATTCTACAAGGAGTGCGTTGATAGAGGTGAGTTAACCTCAGAGAAGCTCAGGAGATATAGAGTTGAAACTTCATCAGCATAAGTGCAAGGAGTGCACAGAAAGAACTCTATGTTGAGTTCGTAAAGAGACTAATTTATTGAACAATCTGTAAAGAGAAGCTCTGCAAGGTGTGCGTCGAGCAAGGAGAACGTCGTGAGGGAGAGAAGAATTTATTTTCAAGAAATCCTTTGGATCTGAGTTTGACGAAATCCCAAAAACGTAAGGAGTGCATGGGAGATCGAAATCGTTTAAGGACCGAGCTCATAAGGAATAACACTTTCCATAAGTGTTGACACGATCTAAGAGTCATACTCGTAGGAGGAGAAAAGGTTTGAAACCTTTGAAGACTGATAAATCTTCTATGTCGGAAGAAATCATAAGCTCAAAAGATGTAATGCGAGGAGTGCACAGGAGACAGACTTATTCCAAGTCCAAAATCTCAGAAGAGATAATGCATCCAAAAGAAAAAGACAGACCCATATAGTCGGGTTCGCAGCATAAAGTTCAAAGGTCGAAGCCTTTGAACGCTGACAAGATCTTCTAAGGCGGAAGAATTCAAAAGATCATGAGGAGGAGTGACAAAAACCATCTGATTGGTTGTGGAAGGGAGCCTGGACTATTAGATATACATCCAGTGAACAAAGGAAGCACGGGGGAGAAGAACATATCCCAACTATTGGATCTGAGCACGAAGGATCAATAGTCATATTATCAGAACAAGGTGCACAAGCATTAGTGCTTTGCACATTCAGGAAATAGAACTCACCAAGGGTTGAGAACTAATATTTCTGAAGTCCGAAGCTCCGAAAATCCGAAGTAGAATCTCAACCATCCGATCAGCTGAAGGAGATCTGAGCTGTCAGATCATCCAAATTCAACTTCAAGAATTGGATCGCCAAGGTGAATATGAGCCATCAGATACTATGAGTTCAGAAGGAGGGAAGTTTGAGACTTGAAACTCCCGAAGCGCGAAAGACGAAGAGCCGCGAGCCGTCGATTTGTGAGTAGAAACTTGTCAACCAATCCCGAGCTTCGGGTAAATTGCATAGGGGTTTCTCAGTTTGAGAACTAATATTTTTGAATCTTGAAGAGTCGGAAATCCGAAGTAAACCTCAGTCGTCCGATCAGCCAAAGTGAAGCTAATTCGTCAGATCATCCGAAGAAAATATCAAGCGTCGAATCATCCGAAGTGAATCTAAGCTGTCGGATTCAGAAGAGACATGGCGTGAATCTATGGACTCTGGGTAAAGTCCCAAAGTAACCTTTAGTTATCTAATCTAAGAGGACACATGACAAGAATCTGCATACTTTGAGGGGAAACAAAGTTTGAGATTTGAGATCTCAGAAGTCCGAAGACCTAAAGGAGATCTCAACCGTTGATCGAGCAGAGGGCCACAAGATTGTTGATCTAATTGAAAGATCAAACACCCAAAGTATAATAAGGGTCGTTGATTCAGGAGGACAGGTGTCTGCAGATAGTCAAATCTAGAAGATTGACGTACAGAGGAAGGAGAGGTTTTGACATTTGAGATTTCTAAAGCCTGGAAGTCCGAGTCGACAAGAGTCGTCGTTGTGAAGGTGGACACGTGGCACCAGATCTAGATCTCCAAAATAAAGAGGAGGAGGAAAGGTCCAAAAAAACGGAGAAGAGATATTGATTGTCAATCGAGAAGGGAGTTTGAGGGTCGTTGATATGGTTGAGGAGGCCAAAGTCCCAAAGAAGGAGCAAAACCGTTGATTGGTGAGGATATGTGTCAGTAGATATTCCACTTCAGAAAATAACCAGTGAACAGTGGAGAGGGTTTGAGAATTGATATTCCTGAAGCCCGGATCTGCAGAGGAGATCCTGGCTGGAGGTTCAGGGAGATAGATGGAAATAGATCGTTAACTTCAGAATATTAGAGTACAAAGGAAAGAGAGGTTTGAGATTTTAAAACCCCGAAGTTTGGAATTGCGAATAGATCATATCCGTTGATAGAGAAGGGGAAGATATGGTCCTTGGAATTGGAAGGGGAAGATCTGAAGCGTCAGCTCAAACATACCTTCAATATCGTGAGATCGGCGGTCCCATATAATTTCGTGGATTAAAGGTGCATGGAATTTAACAGGTAGTCACGAGCTTGCGTAAGGACACAGCTCAAGGACATGTGCGAAGAAGGGGCTTAGAAAAAGGATCTTGTTGAGCATGAGGAGTTGAGATTTATGAAGGTTGGAAACCCGAAGTAAATTAGGGTCGTCGATCTGAGAATCATCGCGGGGAGTACAAGAAAAATTAATGAACGTGCTAGTTCATAGTCCGAAGTGAGCTAGAGTCATTGATCTTGTCGGGGCAGGGGATCAACAGACACAATCAAAAGGAGATCGGGTGAGCACTTTCAGATTATGGGGGCAGGGCTCCTCCGTAATGAGTGAGCACGTTGGTGGCCTGAAATTGTTGTGAATCATCGATCGATGGATAGATTGATAACAGTTAAATCATGGTCATAGAAACCAAGTGGGTCTGACAGGACCTGCACACAGAGGAAAAGGGACCTATGTATAATTGTTTTGGGGTTCAATCAGGAGCTCGAAGAGTCGATCCGACTCAGAGCAAAGAAATATCCTAGACCAAGAGGTCGCATAACCCCAGGAGGGGAGGGGGGTTGCATCACACATGTATCTTTCTATGTGGAGGCCAAGGTGGAAATCAAAACATATGATGGAGAAGTGGATGCCATCAAACTTAACTAGTGGATACAATATATGGAGGTATACTTCATTATGCATGAAGTAACAAGAAAACAAAAGATTGCATTCATTCAATTGAATCTTGAAGGCTAGGCCTTGGCATGGTGGGAGAGTGATGTACTAGGAAGAACACTAGATAATGAGCCACCGGTCATAGAATGGGAGGTGTTCAATAACATGATCAAAGAACATTTCTACCCAATCAAATACGAGGAGCACCAACAAATAGTATGGCATTATTTCAGGAAAACAAAAGGATAGTCGATGAAATATTTCACTACTGATTTTAGGAAGAGAGTGTTGGGCCTGAGATATGATCATTTTTATGACGGTTATTATAAACTTTTTCCACATGTACATATGCGTTTTTCATCTTTTAAAGGAGCTTTTTGAATAATTTTATGATAAAACGGTATGATCAGCATAAGGTACGTGTAATTCATGTTTAATGGTTGTATTATGTATAATTCATCATGTTTTATGATTATCAAGATCTATTTCACGTTTTTTTGGTGTTACAGGGAAAAAATGCACCACGTTTCTACTTCCAGCACTTGATCCGGCACTCCTTCTAGTACTCGTTCTGGCACTTCATCCAACACTTTGTCCAGCACTGTGTATTGCACAAAAACGCAGGGTGACTTAGCAGTTAAGGTATTGGCGGCCAGTGATGGGAAAATCGGGCATGTGGGTTTTGTTCATGATTGCCCCCTCCAGCTACTGAGCTCTAGACAACTCATTTTCATTTGTTCAAAGAGGGCGATTATTGGCTCGCTCTATTTTATCAGTTAGGGCATCATTTATTGTAATTTACCGAAATTAGAAGTGGTTCGACCCTCCTGTGATCGACCACCTGGTCTGTAAGCTTATAAATACCACTAGGATGGTCAGAATATTGTGAACCAAGTAGAAGAACCATTGTATTGGAGACAAACTCATTTTTTCTCTATTTTGATATTTTACATTGCCAGAATTATGCCAGAACTGTGTTTTCAAGTTTTAATGGTGAATTCATCTTGTTGAGATCGTGGTGTGCTTTTAGAGAGTGACCGCGACTTTCTGGGGAGGGCACCAATAGTCTGGTAACTGTCTTCATGTTTGTTTATGTATTTCCTAATTTAATTGTTCTCTTTTATTTTCTATACATGCATATTTTTATTGTGTTAACTAGTTTGTTGTAGTTTAATTGTTTTGACTCGCTTTTGCAGGCTAGAATGATGAGATGTGCTAGCATGCATTGATCTTGTAAATTAGAAACATACTTGCAAGTCTCTATACTAACCCCGTGTGCAATTAGATGTTAGATTATTCTTTGATTTATGATTTTATAGTCAAGTTTAAAACAAAAGTTTTAATTAGAATAGAAAAGAGTTTGATTTGGGTTTTCTTTGACAGGGATTTGATGGATGGATAGAGTTAATTCCAGTTTTTAATTATAGCTTGCTTATTTCAGTTTTATTTAGATCTCGTTTAATTAGTTGTTGGTTA
>SNQJ01S0145173.1:0-15256 GCA_010110895.2 Picea sitchensis
GGGGAAGCTCCTGTTACGCCGGTTTCTACCCTTGACTCAAGCTATTTTAACCTTTCCTACAAACTGTGCGATAACACTCATGAATGTTTGTTTTCTGGTGATGCATTTGCTTTGTATATGCTGTGCATGTGATTTCAGGTTTTAGCTGAAGTCTGAAAGGGAATAGGATAAGTTTCAATTGTTTCTCTATCTGAGCCGAGAGATTCCTGCAAGGTGTGCAGTCGAATTCATCCGCAAGGAGTGCGTCGATGAAGGCTCAGTAGTTGAACCTTTTTATTTTATTTTCCCAGGAGTTGATTTGGGTTATTGAGGTCCTGCAAGGAGCATGCAGGCTGGATAAGAAGAAGTCTCAGCTGTTAGTCTGAGTAAAGGAGTTAGACGACTGCTGCTGCAGAGAGTGCGCAGAGTCTGAAAGATCCAACACTTGGAAAACGTTGAAGGCTGAGCGCAAGCAGGGCGCGCAAGCTCAAGATGGATAGTTCCTTCGTGGTATTGTTGAAAGGGAGCCCAGGGGGTTTGGATCGAGGAAGGTTTGAGAAGGAAGTGCAAGCACAGGAGTTGGAGGCAAGTGCCGAGGAGGACAGTTAGGGTCGACGACCAGGATTCACAGGGAAGATTAGCGAAGTCCCTACAACCTTCAGATCTGGGGGAAGTTGCGCAGGGTTTAAGCTTTAGCGTGCAGGGGAGGAGTCAGAGCTCATTGGGACTCGACTCATCAGAGAATCAGAGTCTCCAGGAACATAGGATTTTCGCAAGGAGAAATCGCGACCCGCGATTCCCCGAAAGGAACCATAGCCGTAGATCCCAGACTGGACACGTGTCATTAATCCGGAGAGTCGGGGATCGACATTCGGGATTTTCCCATGCAAAGGAATTGCTGCAATTTAAATCGTGATCTCGCGATACCCGATAGAGTGGAAGGAAGCGGTGACGTGGAGGAGAGAGACCACATGTGTATCAGGGTTCGACATCTCGGAGTTTCCGGGAGCGTAGGTTCTACGCATATCAAAACCGCGAAGTCCGACACTTCGACGGGGAGCAGGTCGTGGTCTCGTGGGACGATAGGTCATATGAGGAAGGGACTAACCTGAAGGAGCTTGAGAGAGAGAGAGAGAGAGGCTCCATAGCGAATCGGGGTTTGGAGATTCGTGGTGCCAGCGAAACGCGACATTGCATATGCCGATAGGGAAATCCCCTGACAGGAACGAAGAAGTATCGAAATTGAGACCCATCGGGTTTCGGGGTTTTGTGTAGCACGAGGAACGTGCCCACGAGTTTCGCGATAACGCGAGATCCGATTCCCCAATTTCTAGAAGGGAGGTCACACAAAGAGCATCCTGTGGGTGATAAAGTCCCGAAAGGTATTGGAAGAAGCAATTTAGCTCTTCGGGCCAGTGAATAAGAGGGTCCTGGTGGCAGCAGACGTGCCTCGGGTGGCCGTTTTTGTCAAGTGGTATCAGAGCAAGGGATTTACTCTTTGTTTTCTGCAACAGGGAGGAAGAAGAATTCGCCATGCCGCCCAGGAGGGAAAGACAGTCACCTGATCCAGAGGATAGGGATGTGCGAAGAAGAGGTAGGCCGACAGGGAATCCGGAACTGGAAAGACAAATGAGAGATCTTCGAGCGAGATCGGAAGATATGGAGGCAGCGCAGAGACGCACAGCCAATGTTGGGGATATGAGTGACTCTGAAGGCGAAGACGAGGCTGAACAACAAGGAGAAGTTGCAGCCGAAGATGCAGCCAATGAGCGATTGATTAAAGCTATCGCCCAGATGAGTTCAAAGACAAAAATGGACATTCCATCTTATGAAGGAAGTCTGGATGCAGAAGAGCTGTTGGATTGGATTAGAGCTCTTGACACCTACTTTGATTATGAGGACATCGAAGAGGATAAAAAGGTTAGGCATGCTGTCACAAAATTGAAGGGACACGCAACATTATGGTGGGACGAGCTTCAGGCAGATAGACGTTCCAAAGGCAAACAAAAGATCAAAAGCTGGGATCGAATGATTGCAAAAATGAAGGCGAAATTCATCCCAAGGGACTATCAGATCACACTGTTCAAGAGGATGCAGAACCTGAGGCAGAAGTTAATGACCGTAAAGGAGTATACGGAAGAATTTTACAAGCTCAATATCAGAGCAGGTCATCGGGAGAGCGATGATGAAAAATTTGCCAGGTATATAAATGGCCTGAGGTATGAAATTCAGGATGAATTAAGTATGGAAACCATTCAAACAGTGGAGGATTCTTACCAAATGCCTCTAAAAGTCGAAGAAAAGAAGAGCCGTAAGCAAAGTCAGAGAGGGCAAGGCAGGAGTCAGGCCGGGGGTAAGGCAGTTGCTCAGGAGAAATATCAGAAGCCCAAGGAGGAATGGAAGAAGCCTCAGACCAGAATGGAAAGAGGTGGAAGTTCTCAGCGAGGCCATCACACTGAACAACGAATGCAGCAGGAAGAACAGAGTGGAGGATACACTGATGTTAATACTTTTCCTTGTACCAGAGGTAGAGGAGGAATCATCACATGTTACACATGTGGGAAAAATGGACATAAGGCAATTGATTGTCCAGATAGGAAGACAAATAAAGGAGGAGCTCACATCGCCGAGGCGCAAAGGCGAGCTGCTGAAGCAGAAGACACAGAAGATGGAAGGTCTTTGATGATGCGAAAAGTTCTCGTAACACCCGAGAAGGAGGTGGAGGACACAGCTCAAAGAAGCAGACTGTTCAGAACCGCATGCAAGACCAAGGACAGGAAATGTAAGGTTATTGTGGACAGCGGAAGCACCGACAATCTCGTTTCAACCGAGATGGTGGAAAAACTAGAGCTGGAAACGACAGATCACCCGAGTCCATATAAAGTATCATGGCTACAGAAGGGACATCAGGTGAGTGTTACTAAACAATGTTGAGTTGAATTCAAGATTGGGGGATATAATGATAAAATCTTGTGTGATGTTATTCCCATGGATGTATGTCATTTATTGCTGGGTAGACCATGGCAATATGACAGAAATGTAGTTCATGATGGAAGAATGAACACATATACCCTGGAGAAAAATGGGATAACCCATATGTTACTTCTGATAAAGGATAAGGAGGTAAAACCGGAAGTAAACATCACAATACTTCTCATGAGTGGGAAGGAGCTTCTTACAGAAGTAAAGAAGAAGGAAGATCCACAATTCTTGGTGGTCAGGAAACAAAGGGTTGTTTTGACCAGCACAAGAGTGGATGATCTGCCAGAGGAAATTCAAGAACTGCTGGAAGAGTTCGCTGATATAGTGGTGGACGAACTACCTCATTCGTTGCCGTCGATGAGGAGCATAAGCCATCACATAGAACTCATACCAGGAGCTAGTTTGCCAAACAAAGCAGCGTATAGGTTGACACCACAAGAAAATGAGGAGGTCAAGAGGCAAGTGCAGGAGCTGCTGGATAAAGGACTGGTCAGGGAAATTTTAAGTCCATGTGCTGTTCCAACAGTGCTTAGTCCGAAGAAGGATGGAGGTTGGAGAATGTGCACTGATTCCAGAGCGATCAACAAAATTACCATCAGGTACAGGTTTCCACTGCCGAGAATGGATGATCTGATGGATTGCCTGAGTGGGGAAAATTATTTTTCAAAGATTGATTTGAAGAGAGAATATCATCAGATTCGCATGAGGAAAGGTGATGAATGGAAGACGACATTCAAGACAAACGAAGGTTTGTATGAATGGTTGGTCATGCCATTTGGCTTGACAAATGCGCCGAGTACATTCATGAGATTGATGAATGAAGTCCCGAGGGAATTCATAGGAAAATTTGTAGTCGTATATCTAGATGATATACTAATCTTCAGTAAGACCAAGGCTGAACATTTGAAACATTTAGCCATTATAATGAGGAAACTACAGCAGGAGAAGCTGTTGATTAATATGAATAAGTCCTCATTTATGAAGACATAACTCATTTATTTGGGTTTTGTTATTTCAACGAATGAGCTGAAAATGGATCCGAGTAAAGTGGAGGTAATTAAGAATTGGCCATCGCCGAGAAATGTTTTCGAGGTGAGGAGTTTCCATGGTTTGGCTAGTTTCTACCGGAAGTTCATCAGGAATTTCAGTGGAATTAGCGCAGCAATGATGGACACGGTGAAGAAGCGACATAAGTCTTTTCATTGGACAGCCGAGGCTGAGAAGAGCTTCAATCTATTGAAGCAGAAGATAACGGAATGACCAGTGTTGGTGTTGCCAGACTTCAATAAGACATTTCAAGTGAAGTGTGACGCAAGCAGATATGCCATAGGAGCGGTCTTGAGCCAGGAGGACAGACCAATCACATATTTCAGCGAGAAGCTGGATGAAGCAAAGATGAAATACTCCACGCATGATAAAGAGTTTTATGCCATCATACAGACATTGAAAAAGTGGAGGCATTATTTGATTCCAAAGGAATTTGTATTATACAATGATAATCATGCATTGCAGT
Organism: Picea sitchensis; assembly: GCA_010110895.2. Classification (NCBI taxonomy): domain Eukaryota; kingdom Viridiplantae; phylum Streptophyta; class Pinopsida; order Pinales; family Pinaceae; genus Picea; species Picea sitchensis. Next base: position 4,475 of record SNQJ01S0145173.1, read on the forward strand.
TTGTGAGTCAACATGATAAGCTAAATCAGAAGCATGCAAAATGGGTAGTGTATATGCAGAATTTCACGTTTGTGATTAAACACATTTGAGGTACTGCTAACAAAGTGGCTGATGCTTTGAGCAGGAAATGTTTATTGCTGCAGGAGTTTCGAGTCAAAACCTTGGGTTTTGAAAATCTTAAAGACATGTATGCAGGTGATGCAGATTTTGTAGAGGCATACGAGGCAGCTGAGAACCCAGTTCTCAGAGACAGAAGCCCGTGGATGGATTACATGATCCATAATGGACTGTTATTCAGAGGAAATCAATTATGCATTCCGAATTGCTCCATGAGGGAGAATCTACTAAAGGAGAAGCACAGTGGCGGATTAGCAGAGCATTTTGGCCACGACAAGACGTTTGCAAAGTTGAGTGAAGCCTATTTTTGGCCGAAGATGCGAACAGATGTCAAGAAGTTTGTTGACAGGTGCAGGATTTGTCAGCATTCAAAGGGCAGAAAGCAGAATGCAGGATACTACCAGCCATTGCCCATGCCAGAAGGGCCATGGGAGGCCATAAGCATGGATTTCGTATTAGGACTGCCGAGGACGCAGAGAGGGGTTGATTCCATCTTTGTGGTGGTGGACAGGTTTTCAAAGATGGCACATTTTATTCCATGCCATAAGACCAACGATGCGACTCACATCGCGAACTTGTTTTTCAAGGAGGTCATTCGACTCCATGGATTGCCGAGAAGCATAGTATCGGACAAAGATACGAGGTTCATTGGAAATTTTTGGAGGACGCTATGGAAGAAGCTAGGAACTAATTTGGCATTTAGTTCGGCTTATCATCCTCAGACGGATGGACAGTCGAAAGTGGTCAACAGAAGTCTGGGAGACTTGTTGAGAAGCTTGGTGATGGAGCACCATAGCAGCTGGGATAACATATTACCCCATGCAGAATTCACGTACAATGATTCAGTGAACAGGAGCACAGGTAAAATTCCATTTGAAATTGTATATGGCAGGCAACCAAGAGGAGTATCTGAATTGCGGGATTCAGAACATACTGCTACTAGCAGCGCAAGCGCTGAAGAATTCGCAGAGGCAATGAAGGAACTTCAGAGTAAGGTGAAGCAGCGACTGGTTGATTCAAATCAGGAGTACACACACAGAGCGGATCAGCATTGAAGACAAATTCAATTCGAAGTTGGTGATCTAGTTCTGGCGCATATGAGAAGGGAAAGGTTCCCAAGGGGAACATACAACAAGCTGAAAATGAAGAAAATTGGGCCATGCAGAGTCCTGAAGAAATTCAGAGAAAACACTTATGAGATTGAGTTGCCGGATGAGATCGAAATATCTCCGACATTCAATGTTTCAGACTTATATCCATATAAGGCTGAGGAAGCAGGAGCTGGAAGTAATGAGCAGCCAGAAGTCCAGTGGCAGAAGCAGATGCCGATTGCAGAAACACCACAGATGGAGCGTATACTTGACAAGAGAGTCAGCAAAAGAACCAAACGAAAGCAATACTTCAAGTATCTGGTGAAATGGAAGAATCAACCAGTGGAGGATGCCAGCTGGGAGACAGAAGCAGTGATTCAAAGGCATAGACAGACCATGCATGAGCTCATGGACAGGAGCCCATGAAATCTTTCAAGCCGAGGAGTATGATGCAGGAGCATCGTCCACGACAAGCGAGCCAACATAGAAGACGATAAACAGCTGGACAAGTCCAGCCGAAAATTTTTGAATTTCATTCAAGATGATGCGCGAATGTATAAATGCACCATTTATGGGAAGCCCCTTTTGTATGTTGTATCAGACCTCGAGCCATACGCTCTTGTTTGAAATAGATAGGAGGCATTTAATAGATTTAATGCAAGTAGATAGGATTTTATTTCCAGATTAGACAATTTTAGAGTCTGAGAGGGAAAACGGATATAGACACCCTCGTTGTATCATTGTAACATTATTCAGAATCATGCATTCAGAAGAGAAGTGAAAGCAGAGAAATTGTGGAGAACACCCATGTACAAATGTTGAATTAATAGAATGGAATTCTGATTCAAATTCATGACTGGTGTTGTTTCTCTGTGTATGTTGTTTATGTGCTCATGAATGTTTTCTTTCTGGTGATGCATTTGCTTTGTATATGCTGTGCATGTGATTTCAGGTTTTAGCTGAAGTCTGAAAGGGAAGAGGATAAGTTTCAATTGTTTCTCTATCTGAGCTGGGAGATTCCTGCAAGGTGTGCAGTCGAATTCATCCGCAAGGAGTGCGTCGATGAAGGCTCAGTAACTGAACCTTTTGATTTTATTTTCCCAGGAGTTGATTTGGGTTATTGAGGTCCTACAAGGAGCGTGTAGGCTGGATAAGAAGAAGTCTCAGCTGTTAGTCTGAGTAAAGGAGTTAGACGACTGCTGCTGCAGAGAGTGCGCAGATTCTGAAAGATCCAACACTTGGAAAGCATTGAAGGCTGAGCGCAAGCAGGGCGTGCAAGCTCAAGAGGGATAGTTCCTTCGTGGTATTGTTAAAAGAGAGCCCAGGGGGTTTGGATCGAGGAAGGTTTGAGAAGGAAGTACAAGCACAAGAGTTGGAGGCAAGTGCCGAGGAGGACAGTTAGTTTTCTGAAGAAATCCTCGAGTAGGAAGGGTCGACGACCAGGATTCACAGGGAAGATTAGCGAAGTCCCGACAGCCGTCAGATCTGGGGGAAGTTGCGCAGGGTTTAAGATTTAGTGCACAGGGGAGGAGTCAGAGCTCATTGGGACTCGACTCATCGGAGAATCAGAGTCTCCAGGAACATAGGATTTTCGCAAGGAGAAATCGCGACCCGCGATTCCCCGAAAGGAACCATACCCGTAGATCCCAGACTGGACACGTGTCAGTAATCCGGAGAGTCGGGGATCGACATTCAGAATTTTCCCATGCAAAGGAATTGCTGCAATTGAAATCGCGATCTCGCGATACCCGATAGAGTGGAAGGAAGCGATGACGTGGAGGAGAGAGACCACACGTGTATCGGGGTTCGACATCTCGGAGTTTCCGGGAGCATAGGTTCTACGCATATCAAAACCGCGAAGTCCAAAACTCCGACGGGGAGCAAGGCGTGGTCTCGTGGGACGACAAGTCATATGAGGAAGGGGCTAACCTGAAGGAGCTTGAGAGAGAGAGAGAGAGAGAGGCTCCATCGTGAATCAGGGTTCGGAGATTCGTGGTGCCAGCGAAACGCGACATCGCATATGCCGATAGGGAAATCCCCCGACAGGAACGAAGAAGTATCGACATTGAGACCCATCGGGTTTCGGGGTTTTGTGTAGCACGAGGAACGTGCCCACGAGTTTCGCGATAACGCGAGATCCGATTCCCCAATTTCTAGAAGGGAGGTCACACAAAGAGCATCCTGTGGGTGATAAAGTCCCGAAAGGGATTGGAAGAAGCAATTTAGCTCTTCGGGCCAGTGAATAAGAGGGTCCTGGTGGCAGCAGACGTGCCTCGGGTGGCCGTTTGCGTCAATAAACTTAAGAAAAATTAGTTTAAAATTTTAAAATTCAATTATGAAAATACTAAAAAAAATACAATTATATTAAATTTTATATTCTTATAAAATTACGATAAATTTTATAATAATGAAATTATTAATAAATAAAAGTATTACAAAATTTTTATTATTTTAATTTGAATAATTAAAATTATTTTTTAAAATATACACGTTTAAAATTAAAATAAATATCTAGATTTTATTAAAATATCTATGAAAGGTAATGGTTATATGGAAGTTTGATATCATAAAGTTTAAATTTCGTTAAAGTTTATTAAAATATGTAAGCTAATGGTTATATGGAAGCTTGAGATAGTAATTCATAAATTCAGAAGTTAAATTTTAAGAAAATAAAGTAAGAATTACCATAATTAAAGTTAATGGTATCATGAACATTTCATATCAATGCTTAATAATATAAAGTAACATTTTATTTTTATTTTTTATAACTAAATTACTTTTTAAGGCTTCTTCAAAATTTATAATATAAGTACAATCTTGAATCTGCCAGTCCGAGAGTTCGATTGTCAATTTGTATATTGCGGAACTTCGGGTGCTGTTTGGAGGACACAAAACAATAGAAACACAATTTTGAGCCCGAGTGATCCAAAAAGTGGCTAAGTATGGAATGCGGAAGCCATTAGTTGGACTTGTAGAAGCATGACTATAAATGTGAACCCTAGATAGTTTATAGGGATCACCATCCGTCAACAATATCTCTCCTCACTAATTAATAGTTGAATAACTAATTTATTAAAGGATAAAGATTAAACAAAGACAATTATTGGGTGTTTCCCACCATCCAATCTTACACACTCTCTAATATTTTCAAAATAAAAAACACTTATCACTACAATTTAATATATCACACCTTTTAAATTCTATTAATATATTACTAATACAAACATGCAAAATATAATAATAATAAATACAATTTTTTTATCCCATATAAAGTTTATTAGATATCATCCAAAAAATATAACAAGTTTATATAGATGAGCAAGTTTATTAGACATCAATAAAAAATTATAATCAAAAGTACACAATAAAGTTATTTTAAAACATAAAATTAACTATTCTTATTTTCAAATTTTATTAATTTTATTTGAAATTTAAATTAAAAAAAAAAAAAATTCAAAATAAATATTGGTTTTTACTCAGAGTGTATTTACTATAAACTTGTTAAAATTTTTAAAATTCAATTATGAAAATATTAAAAAAAACACAATTATATTAAATTTTATATTTTTATAAAATTAAGATAAATTTTATAATAATGAAATTAATAATAAATAAAAGTATTATAAAATTTTTATTCATTTTAATTTGAATATATATATATATTAAATACATGTTTAAAATTAAAATAAATATCTAGATTTTATTAAAATGTCTATGAAAGTTCATGGTTATATGGAAGTTTGAGACCATAAAATTTAAATTTAATTAAAGTTTATTAAAATATATAAGCAAATGGTTATATGGAAACTTGAGATAGTAATTCATAAGTTAAATTTTAAGAAAATAAAGTAAGAAATACCATAATTAAAGTTAATGGTATCATGAACATTTCATTTTAACATGATTAACCTTTAATAATATAAAATATTTTTATTTTTATTTTTATAACTAAATTACTTTTTAAGGCTTCTTCAAAATTTATAATATAAGCACAATCTTGAGCTCGCTTGTCAATTTGTATATCGCGGAACTTCGGGTGCTGTTTGGAGGATAGAGAACAATAGAAACACAATTTAAACACAGAACAATAGAAGCACAATTTTGAGCCTGTCAACACGGGAACCCACGATCCAAAAAATGGCTAAGTATGGAATGATGAAGCCGTCGGTTGGACTCGTGATACATAAGGATGACTATAAATGTGAACCCGTGAGTCCACTAACTAGATGTTTTCATAAACACGAATAATAATAAATAAAAAGATACAAAATATAATAATAATAAACACAATTATTATCCCATTCCAAGTTTATTAGATATCACCTCATAAAAGAGAACAAAGTTTAAATATCGATCATACTTAAAAAAAAAATGGATTTAACATCCTTTAAAATTTTATGTAATTAAATTGTACAATATTAATATTTGGAAATAATGTTTTTAGATAATGTTAGATAGTTGATAGGGATCACTATCCGTCAACAATATTTCTCTTCACTAATTAATAGTTGAATAACTAATTTATTAAATGATAAAGATTAAACATTATTGGGTGTATCCCACCATCCAATCTTACATCCTCCCTCATATTTTCAAAATAAAAAACACCTATCACTATAATTTAATATATCACATCTTTTAAATTCAAATAATATATAACTAATACAAACATGCAAAACATAATAATAATAAATACAATTTTTTTTATTCCATTCAAAGTTTATTAGATATCACCCAAAAAACACAACCAAGTTTAATAGACATCAATTTGTATATCGTGGAACAATAGAAGCACAATTTTGACCCCGCCAACCCGGGAATGATCCAAAAAGTGGCTAAGTATGGAATCTGCGATCCAAAAAGTGGCTAAGTATGTGAACCTGTGAAAAACGAATAATAATAAACAAAAAGATACCAAATATAATAATAAAAAACCACAGTTATTATCCCATTCCAAGTTTATTAGATATCACCTCATAAAAGATAACAAAATTTATATCGATCATACATTTAAAAAAATGGATTTAACATCCTTTAATAATTTTATGTAATTAAATTGTACAATATTAATATTTAATATTTGGAAATAATGTTTTTAGATAATGTTAGATAGTTGATAGGGATCACCATCGATCAACAATATCTCTCCTCACTAATTAATAGTTGAATAACTAATTCATTAAATGATAATAATTAAACAAAGACAATTATATTTTCTTTACACCCTCCCTCATATTTTCAAAATAAAAAACACCTATCACTATAATTTAATATATCACACCTTTTAAATTCAATTAATATATTTCTAATACAAACATGCAAAATATAATAATAATAGATACATTTTTTTTTATCCCATTCAAAGTTTATTAGATACTACCCCAAAAATACAACCAAATTTATATAGATGAGAAAGTTTATTAGACATCAATAAAAAGTTATAATCAAAAGTACACATTAATTTTTTTTTAAAACTGAAAATTAACTATTTTTAGATTTTGTTAATTTTATTTGAAATTTAAATTAAAAAATTAAATTATTCAAAATAAAATTTGATTTTTACTCAAAGTGTATCTACCATAAACTTAAAAAATCTAGTTAAAATTTTTAAAATTTAGTTATGAAAATATTAGAAAAAACACCATTATATTAAATTTTGTATTCTTATAAAATTAAGATAAATTTTATAATAATGAAATCATTAATAAATAAAACTATTATAAAATTTTTGTTATTTTAATTTGAATAATTAAAATTATTTAAAAAAAAATACATGTTTAAAATTAAAATAAATATCTAGATTTTATTAAAATATCTATGAAAGCTAATTGTTATATGGAAGCTTGAGATAATAATTCAGAAGTTAAATTTTAAGAAAATAAAGTAAGAATTACGATAATTAAAGTTAATGGGGGTGGGGAAAATATAAGAGAAATGTATTTTATTAAAATATCTATGAAAACTAATGGTTATATGGAAGTTTGAGATAGTAATTCATAAGTTAAATTTTAAGAAAATAAAGTAAGAATTACGATAAATAGTAATTCATAAGTTAAATTTTAAGAAAATAAAGTAAGAATTACGATAAATAGTAATTCATAAGTTAAATTTTAAGAAAATAAAGTAAGAATTACGATAAATAGTAATTCATAAGTTAAATTTTAAGAAAATAAAGTAAGAATTACGATAAATAGTAATTCATAAGTTAAATTTTAAGAAAATAAAGTAAGAATTACGATAAATAGTAATTCATAAGTTAAATTTTAAGAAAATAAAGTAAGAATTACGATAAATAGTAATTCATAAGTTAAATTTTAAGAAAATAAAGTAAGAATTACGATAATTAAAGTTAATTGGGGTGGGGCAATCTTGAGCCCGCCAGCCCGGGAGTTCGGTTGTCAATTTGTATATCATGGAACTTCGGGTGCTGTTTGGAGGACACAAAACAATAGAAGCACAATTTTGAGCTCGCTAGCCTGGGAACCTGCAATAAAAAAAGTGGCTAAGTATGGAATGAGGAAGCCGTCAGTTGAACTCGTGATAGAGAAGCATGACTATAAATGTGAACCCGCGAGTCTGCCAACCCTCGCACCTAGACATTTTTTGGAAAAAAAAAACAACTAAGCAAAATAAGAAAAAAGCGAAAGTAGAGGGGAAAAATAAATATATTTATGTTTATCCCTAAAAAAACATCAAAATAGAAATAGCTCTCGCTAATAATAAATATTCCATTTATTTTTATTTGTATTAAAGGGATGATTATTTGTAATAAATATTCATTTTTAAAATATATTTAATTAGTAAAAATAACTAAGAGAAACTACAATGTTGAAAAGTAAATAAAAAGAAAGAACTAATAGAATTTGGTTGTGGCGATGTATTCTTTGGCTATGGCACTAAACGAATTTGAACTATTTAGTTTAAATGGTATTAAATTAACACATGTGAACATATTTTGCACTTGTCCATGATAGTCTTGTTTTGCAAATATAATCTAGGGATAATCTTTCGAGGTAAATTAACTTTTAATTTACTTTTAATTAGCTCAAAAAATTAACTTTTACTTTTTCTGGGTAAATTAACTTTTAGGCAGGGACTGCCATGCACCACTTGTTTCATAAAGTCACTTTAATTTAATAATAAAATAAAGTGGATCTTTAATTTAATAAAGCTAGGATAAAGAGGTTAAATTAATGGGTTAGGATTAAAAGATGAGTGAGGGTAGAGTGGAAAGGGGAAGTGAGTTTATGACTAGGATAGGATAGGGTTAGAGGGTTAAGATGCATGGGTAAAATGGTTTGGGGATTGTATAGAAAGTGGTTTTATGGCGAGTGAAGAAGAATTAGCGGGAAAAAATAGCTTAATTGGCTAAAATTTTTCCACAGAAGTGCCACCTCAACCTATGCACTGTTGGTCGAATGATGCCACGTAGATACCACATCTCAATGAAACTCTTCCACATGTCTGAATCTGCTCTCGCTACTTGACACTGCTGGAGTTGGCAATGACTGCTAAAAATAAAAGTTGGCCGCATGTCCATGACTTTATACTTATTGGATTTGATTTTCCGCAAGGAATCCGAATCCACAATCATAATTGACATGTGAGCCATACTGTTCAACCTGCTAAAAATAGAAAATTGTGCCAAATCATCCCGGAAGAGGTCCAAAAGACTCATAATGTCGCAAGGATCAATAATATGCGCTCATAATCTAGATCCGAGCTTTGGAGCTCAAATTGCTAAAAATAGAAATCTCCTGCATGTTGTCCATAAAAGTGTTAATGGGCCTAGAATCATGCAAGGATCATCTTTGTATGCTCATAACTACTCCAAACTGTCAAGAGACACATTCAAACCGTGGCTCCTAAAAGGTAGCAACACTTGCTGTATGCAGACATCTCTCTCAAATGCATGTGAAACCAAGCTAACTCTAAATATGAACCAAACAACCATGTATTGATCATATACATGTCTCTAATGGGAACCAATCTCTACTAACCACAAGTACTAAACTTTTGGAGAATCTCATAATGCAAGCCAAACTAGTACATGCCGACTCTTAACCCTCGAGATTTTCAAGGGTGAAAATATAGGGGTTAACACATATACAAGTGCAAATATGGCCCACTTAGGCATATGCCTTGACCTACATGGAGGAAGATGGGTTGGATCAATAATATCAATCAAGAAGTGTTCATCATCATCATTGAATTTATCAACTACTCAATGAGTGTTGAAATACATACTCAATATAGGAGAAAATACATTTGTGGAATTGAAACTGGAAGGGTCATGAATAAGGTTTTTGTCATTATGCTTTATTTACTTATTACTGGAAGGACAATGCTTGAGAAAAAAATCATAGGGTTAAGAGGAGGAACAATATCATTGATCTAGGTGGACATTGATGGCCACCCACCTATTCCACTGGCTCACAACATAGTTTTCCATTGTGGCAATTTTCTATGGTCTTTTTGGGTCCTGAACTTCTGGGGCCATTTTGAGGCCCTAAACGATGTTTTTTGGCATAAAAACTCCTAGTTGATAGTCAAAGGCACGTATTTGGCCATTCAAAATGTGTACTCTTCGACTATACCTTTTCGACGGGCTACCGAGTGCCCCCAACGAAGATCATATTCAAAAGTAACGCCCCCGGGAAGTTGACGTATCAACTAACCACATTGGGGCACACAAACCTTTTGGCGTTCCATATTATGGGGTTAGGGTTTTGGATGTTTAGGGTTTTTCTCATTGATGCCTTATGTTAAAAGGCCCTTTCGACCTCATTGTAATTATCTTCTTTTGAATTCTCATAGCCGTCACATCTCTTCTCAGAGATAAGCTGCCACCATTCTAGCGAGTTCATTTCACTCTTTATTTTTTTACAGTCTCTGCATATTTCATTATTTAATAGAAATTGAGTATTATTGTATCTCTGTGTTTCTGCCCTATTTCTGTGTTTCATTTCATTCCCTCATAAATCCAGATCAATCATAATGTGAAGGAGAAAGATTCATTGAAACATGTTGGAAATCATTTGCGAGAAGGTGTGGGAAAGATCCAAGAGGAACGTGAGAAAGAATTTTATTAAAGATAACATCTCTACATTCAATTTCCTTTTGAGTGGAATGATCATATAAACGATATGCCTTGGAAATTTCATTGTGGTGAAACACAATTAGGGTGAAATCATGAATATGGGTGTCTATTTTGCTTGTTTTGTGAGAAAAAAAAAACTATATTTTCACAAGTTCTTCAACTTCCAGTATACAAAAGTACTTTTTTATTTAGAATTTCACTTTACAGTAAAAACAAAACTTGTGAAGAATTTTGTTAGCTTTCCACTGACTATTTTTCAATTTTTGTTTATTGATATTTGAGATGTCAATTTGACAATTGTTTAACAATATGTTCCTTAAACATGGAAGGAATGATAATGAGTTATCCCCCCCCCAACAATGTATATATTATTAAACTTTTGTTTTAAACAAATAAAATATACTGCAACAATTCTCAGAGACTCTATTTTATTATGACTATAATTTTGAATCTAACAGATGAATATTATAATTT
>SNQJ01S0145174.1:0-24139 GCA_010110895.2 Picea sitchensis
TGGTCTAGTGGAAAGGCGTAGCACCAACAAAGAGTACATGGATTATAGAGGGGGACTTTCTAAACCTAGATCTCATTAAGTGGAAACAATTTGAAGATAATAACTTGCAGGAGTTACGTTCTTTTCCGAGGGTCATAACTTTTGACTTGGTTATATGTTTGGGATGAAATTTTATAGGGAGTTGTGTTTCGATGAGTTCATTGTTGTGTCGATCCGATCCTTTGGATGAAATAACATTTTGACACTTTTCCGAGGCCAAATTCCTTCATATAAGGCCTCAAATTGGGGTTTTAGTGTTTTTACTGGAATTTTTTAATTTTTAATTTTTAATTATCTCTTATTTTATGAACTAAATAAAAAAATTGAGTTGAAAAATAATGTCTCTCTAGTTATCTCTACATTATTGGTCAATTTTAGAGTCATGCAAGGATTTCCTAAAATTAGTTGTTTTTCTAACATTAGTTGTTTTTGAAAATATCAGATAGTAGTTATAAGTGTTTGAAATTCCATTTTAATAATTAGGATGGAGAAGGAATAAAAGAGAGCTATTTTCCATTCTCATGTGTTTGCATGGTTTTTAGATCTTGTGAATGAATCTCAGTTTATTGGTTACATCAAAATGCTAATGGGTTGTTTGAAGAAATCAAAAGATCATTGTCACATGAATTTGACATGAAAGACGTTGGTTAGTTTCATTATTTTTTAGGCCTTGAGGTATGGAGAGAATATGGTAAGACACTAATTACACAAAGTAAGTATACAATGGAGTTAATTAAAAGGTTTAATATGAGTGAATGTAAACCAATGTCTACTCCATTAGAACATAATATTAATCTTAGAAGTGACGATGAAACAAAAGTAAGGAATGACAACTTTTGTTGACATTTGGTGGGAAATTTGAATTATCTAACTACAAGTAGGCCAGATATTGCATAGTGAGACAATATACTTAGCCAATTCATGGCTAATCCTCATGACAATCATTGGAAGGAAACAAAGAGAGTCCTTCRATATTTGAAAGGGACTATTAATTTTGGTATCTAATATACTAATGATTTTAATGTTGATTTTACAGCTTATTCAGATTCAAATTGGGAAGGAGATCCTGATGATAGAAATTCAACCATGGGTTGTGCATTCAGAATAGGATCTGAGATTATGTCATGGAGCAACAAGAAGCATCCAACTATTTCCATGTCATCCACTGAAGCTCAATACAAATATTTATGCAGTGCCACCTATGAGAAAATTTGGTTGAGGTGGATTCTTGAAGATGTGGGAGAAGAACAAAAAGTACCAACAATTATAAAATGTGATAACCAAAGTTTCATGAAAATGGAAAACAATCCATTGTGTCATGCTGGATCAAATCATATTGAGACAGATCATCATTTTGTAAGAGAGAAGATACAATCAAAGGAAATTGACTTGGTATATTGTAATATAAATGATAATTTGGAAGACATATTTACAAAGCCTCATGGAAAGAAAAAATTTGAAAATTGTAGAGAAAAGTTAGGTGTTGTAGAAGACACATTTCTTGATCAAGGGGGAGAGTTAGAATAAATCTACAAAATGTAGGTGTCACTTAGGTGTCAATTTACTAGATAATTCAACAATTCAGATCCACTAGTTTATGAATATGTTAAACCATAATTACTCCATAAATTGTAACATCTTTCAAGAAACTAATTCAGAGTGTGTGTGAGAGAAGTCTATCTCACTTCTATGTAATTTTTGTGTGATCTTTGATTAGGATATCACTGCAAGGAGAAAGTCAACAATTACGATATAGGCCTTTATTTTTTCATGGAAGAAAAATAAACATAAATCTCTCTTCACATGGAGGATCTCCATGACAAATTTTAGACATTGTGACAAGTCACCTTGTTAATACAAGTATAAACTAGGATAAGTTTTATAAGTAGTTATGTAAAAGTGAAAGTGATTAATGTGAAAATATAGATAACTTGAATAATGTGGGAAGTTATAAATAAAAAAGTCAATAATGTGAAAATATTGGTAAAAGATAGAAGAATTAAAATGATATAAAAGGTGGAAATATTCAATTTTATAAGAGATTTTTTTTGAAGGTAAATAAATTAACTTTTTGAGATATATTAGGTAAAATATTATTTTCAAACATATATTCCAAGTTTAAAGGGTTCTAAAATTAATCCCTTAGTTTGAATCAAGAGAAAAGTGAAAAGTGGAAGTGAAGAAACAAAGCTAGTGAGAAGGTTAAAAGATAATGCCAATAATTATTCCAAGTCAAATTTTGGTGAAAATACAATATACATAATTATAAAGCGTGCCAAGTTAAATTTAAAATTTTAAAATTGAAGGCATTATTTAAGTTCTATAAGGAGGTACCGAGTTGTGAGAGAGTTTTAGAAAATAAAATGAATATTAATAAAGAGAAGGAAGAAATGTTTTATAATATATGTAGTTCAATGATGGAATTTGGATTATTTTAACTTAAACGAAATATTCAAAGAAATGATACTATCATTGCTATTTGTCTACATTGTGAGGGAAAATATATTGACATCAACTTTGAAAATCAATTGTTAATTCCATGATCAAGTATATTCATAAAGAAAGACCCTACATGCATGGATCAATTTGAAATTCAAGACTTACACGTATTAATTGATGATTATAAATACATATCCAAATTTAATGTTGTGAATATTTATTTCAATAATTTTGACATAATTCTAGGTTCTAACTCGATGGAAATGTTGGGGACATTCATTCTAAATGTAAAAAATAAAATGTTGACATTCTCCCAAGGAAAATAAGATAGTATTACAAGATTGGATAGTGGACTTGTGCACAAAAGTTCCCTCATTAAAAGATATAGACCATATACAAAATGCTACAATCTAATGTGACCATGGATTACCACAACATAGTTATGAGTAATTAGAAGAGCTTTGAAAAGAACATGATTCTCTAGTAAATCATTTATGTGAACAAAACTAATCTCTCATATATGAAGAAATGTAGGTGTCACTTAGGTGTCGATTTCCTAGATAATTCAACAATTGAGATCTATTAGTTTAGGAATCGTTTAAACCAAAAATCCTCTATAAATTGTAACATCTTTCAAGCAAATAATTCCGAGTGTGTGTGTGCATGTTTGTGTGAATTCTATCTCACTTCTACGTGAGTTTTGTGTGATATCTGATTAAGAGATCATTGCAAGGATAAAATCAACATTTATGATATAGGTCATTATTTTTGCATGGAAGAATAAAAAAAGAAACATAAATCTCTCTTTACATGGAGGATCTCCATGATAAATTTTAGAAATTGTGATAAGTCACCATGTCAATACAATTATAAACTAGGATAAGTTTTAAAAGTAGTTAGATAAAGTGAAAGTGAATAATGTGAAAATATAGGTAACTTGAATAATGTGGGAAGTTGAAAATGAAAATCCAATAATGTTAAAATATTGGTAAAAGGTAGAAGTATTAAAATGATATAAAAGGCACAAATATTAAAGTTTATAACATATTTTTTTTAAGTAGATAAATTCATTTTAGAGATATATTTTAAGAAGATTAAATATAATTTTCAAATATATATTCCAAGGTTCAATTAAAGAGTTATAAAATTATTCCCTTAGTTTCAATCAAGAGAAAACTGAAAAGTGGAAGTGAAAAAGGAAACTTAGTGCAAAGGCTAAAAGATAACGTCAATCATTATTCCAAGTCAAATTTTGGTGAAAAATACTATATAAAGAATTATAAAGTATGTCATGTTAAATTTAAAATTTCAAAATTGAAGGAATTATTTAAGATTTGTAAGTAGGTACCAATTTGAACTATGAGAGATTTTTAGAAAATAAAACAAATATTAATAAAGGGAAGAAAGAAATGTTTTCTAATATATGTAGTTCAATCTTGGGATTTGGAGTATTTAAATTTAAACAGACTATTCAAAGAAATAATATAACTATCATTGTTATTTTTCTACATAGTGAGGAAAGATATATTGATATAAARTCAACTGTTAATTCCATGATCAASTATATTCATAAGAAAGACCCTACATGGAGCAATTTGAAATTTAATACTTACACGTATTAATTGATGATTATAAATACCTATCCAAATTTAATTTTGTGAATATCTATTTCAATAACGTTGACATAATTCTAGGTTCTAACTGGATGGAAATGTTGGGGACGTTCATTCTAGACGTAAAAAAAAAAGACATTCTCCCAAGGAAAATAAGATAAAATTACAATATTGGATAGTGGAGTTGTGCACAAAAGTTTCCTCATTAGAAGATATAGGTCATATACAAAATGCTACAATCCAATGTAACAAGGGATTACAACAACCAAATTATGAAGAATTAGAAGAACTCTGAAAAGAACAAGATTCTCTAGTAAATCATTTATGTGAACAAAACCAATCTCTCATAGATGACGTGCATATCCTGCAATTCAATTTAGAAGAGTATTTTAACAAGATGAAATACTTAAAAAAAAAACTATGCGCATTAGATAAAGAGAATTGTGACTTACAAACAAAGGATAAAGTATTGGTTTGACAAATTGTTGTAATTTAGTGTGATGAAGAATCTCAAAAGAAACAAGATGCCAAGAGAAAAATTGACAAAATCTTGTCAAATAAAGACAAGAAAATTAACCATTTGAAGATTCATAGTTAAATTCTTCTTATGGAAGTTAAAAAAATAAAATGTAAATATATTTCAATCCTGAAAGTAGACAAGGAGACATCCATGCATGCAAGTGAATCAAGAAATTTTTTAGAAGCTAAGGTTGCGGGTAAAGAAACCTTAACCAATCCAATTGAATCAAGAAAATTTTTAGAAGTTGAAATTGCAGATAAAACAACTTCAACATAAGTGATCAAACTAAAAATTTGAGTGTCATTATGAATGAAATCTTATAAGTGAAAGAGCTTCCAAAAATAGAGTTCAAGAAAAAATTTAGCAATAAATTGACATATACAAATTTAGTGATGGGTGATGTACCATTGATCACCACTCATGAAGCCATATGCTAGTCAAATGATGTTGTTCCACCAATAAATACAAAATATCAAATATTGTTATGAAGACACAAGTAAATCATGACAAGATTAAACCAAATATTAAGGATCAACTTATCACATTACAATATCGACATTCAAATCATAGAAGTTGTAGCACACAAGAATCAACATACCAATATCCAATGGTACCCAACCAAAGTCAATGTTGTACTTACATATCAAAGCATCTGAAGATCTATGCACCACAAAGTCAATAACAGAGAAGATCGAATCCATAATCTTATCATCAGAGAGTTCCAAAAAGAATCCACCTTGAATGGATCGATTCTTTTTTGATACGACAATATTGTTCAAAGCTTTGAATATCGTATTGCCTTCTATCCCCAACCTTATCTAATTGATGAAAGTTACAAAAAGATTATTCTTTTTATTAGAAGTTTTTCTTTGCCTATATTTTGAGGACAAAACATTTTTAAGGAGTGAAAATTTGTAATATACCTAAAGTATATTACCAATATGCAATGATGTATAATAATTTATGTTGCACTGACTAGTCAAATCTATATTATATATCAAATCATTTTAATATACTATTCAAGCTTATAAAGGTATACATACCCTACCTCTTTAGATTTGAATTTATGAACTTTTAAGAAGAAAAACATGTTGTTAACCATTACACCCACTCAAGCTATATATATGATTTCCAATCAATTATTACTTTAAATATTTTATTTAAAGTATTATAACTAACTTCTTTTATTTTATTTTATTTTAATATGGTAAGTTTGTAAGAAATTTTAATTGAAGAGAATTAAAATTATTATCTTCAATTTATAATAGAGATATATATTTTCCAATAACATATAGTTGGAAAGATTTGATTTTTACTTAAAAGAATTTACACTAAGTTGTTTTCGATTTATTTTTTTAAATAAAATTTTTAATTAATTTTATTTAATTCTATTCTTTAACCCTCTCGGATGTTACGCTTCCTGACTGGACGGGCTGGCGGCTCCAAATGAATTCTTTATTCCATATATTTCCCCTTACCTTCCTGTGGCCATCGACAATTTTTAATTTGATGATTCTAAAAATTAAGTAGTTTTTATATTTACGCCGAAAGGCGTATACCTATTGGCAATGGGAAGAATTAATCATCTTTTAATCTAAAATTATAATCTGATGGCTAACAATTAAAGATGCTGGAATATTCTTAGTCGTCCTCCCAAATCAATGAATGTGATTTACTCTTCATAATCTCCTTGTATTTTTTAATGCATTCGTTAACCTATTTACTTTTTAACATTTACCTAATCATATTAAGAAATTACTATAGCACTATATGATTTCTATGTTTCAATGATTAACGTTTAACATTACCACGTTTGAATTATTAACCACGAATTTCCTCACCTGTCCTTGCGTTTTCCTCAAATGTTTTAGCAGTCTGCGCGTTTCATATGCCTTTCGGCGTTCATCAGTCACAATTTCGGCGTTTGCAGTTTTTGCAATTGGCTGAGATCACTTGGTATACTCCTCGTCACATTATTGGAGGAAAAATTAAACAAGTTGAGAGCTGTGCAACCTTTCAAAGCCTTTGGAATGGAAGATATCAAGTTATTCTTATTTAGGAATAGAAGTTTTAAGCGATGCAGCCTGCCCAATTCGTTTGGGATTGCGCCAGACAAACTGTTATAAGTGAGATTCAACACGCTAAGAAATGTTTCATATGACTTTCATGTGCCTTTTTACGCGTTTCATATGCCTTTCGGTGTTCATCAGTCACAATTATGTGACTGTGCTAGTTTTATGGATTTCACACACAATTTTTTAAATAAAAATAATTAAAAAATTAAAATTTCATATTTCTTATAAAAATATTTTAAAATTTAATTTTGCGTCTGTATGAATTTAAACATCCCGATAGGTGACCAATATATTTTTATAAAATTTAGTTTTCAAATATCTTAACATTAATTTTCAAAATTAAAAAATGTTAGTTAAATTTACCACTATTGATAATCTTTACATTTTCATATTGCAACTAATTTAAAAAACATTTGAAAATTATTTCTGACATGATGCAGAAAAAATTCTTAAATAAGCATGTTAATGGGAAGATAAGCTACTAGCTATTAGAATGTGATTAATGGGATATATTTGTTTTTTTTTTAATCATGGAAAAATCTGTAACACGTCGAGATTACTTGGGCATGGTCCAGGTTCAAATCCAACGAATTAATGGAATATACTTGTTATTAGCTATTAGAATGTGATGAATGAGATATACTTATTATTGGAAGGTTATGATAACTAAATTCAATAAGATGATCTACCAGCTTTTGGTACAAGTATCTTGGAAATGATATTCATGAGAAGCTCAATTGAAACTATAATATTGAGGAAAGGATAAATGGAGGGTGGAAAATGCTTGAAAATAATTTTAAATTAGCAAAACTCCTCTTTGAGACTCTTGTCACTCCTGTTATCTTATATGGATGTGAAGTTTTTGGATGCAATATCTCTCGAGAATCCTGGAGAAAGATAAAGCAATGTCAAAATTAAGGACAATACATCATATCCTATCCTACTCATTGAAGTGAGTCTTTCCTCCATTGAGAGGAGAGTTATGATTAGGTACTTAATGTACAAGAAAATACAAACACCGCCGATGACAAAAGGCTCCCCAAAATTCCTTCATACTCTAACCAAAATCACCTAAGGCTCAAGCGAGATGACATAATGATGCCAAGTCTTGGTTAAATCATTGAGGAATAAAAGAAGAAGTTATTATGCAAAATATTGATGATATTAAAAATATTGTACAAAATAAATTTAAGGAGAATCTATGGTGTGATAAGGAATTAGAGGATAAGATAAATTTAAGATATTATAAGGAGTTGGTTAACCCTAACCTAAAATCAAAAGTATCACTTTGTTTTGACTAGCCTAAAGAAGAGAATCAATATTGTTAAAATAAGAACTAATTTTGGTTGTCTTTAGATTTCTATGGTGAGTATTTTCAAAGTTGTTTGCCGGATAATCCACAGTTGGTGTCATATTTGTCGACGTTTCGAATCCGAATCGAGATTCATCATCGGGACTAATCGTCAATTGATAGCATGCTGTTCTCGGTCAAATAATAGTTACTGTGCAGGATGTTTTAAAGATTTTAACCTAGGTCGGTTGTCTAAAAACCTACAGAAATTAATTGATTTTTAAACTAAATAATAATTAATAACTTATTAGTAAGTTTGTAAAGTTATTTAGTTATATATAAGTAAAATTAAGTTTTAAGTGTTTTTAATTATGTGATTAACTATTGAATTAATTTTTAAACTAAATAATAATATAATAATATATAATAAATTATTACTAAGTTGTGATTAAATATTCAATTAATTGAATTAAATTTAAAGTT
This sequence comes from Picea sitchensis, assembly GCA_010110895.2. NCBI lineage: Eukaryota > Viridiplantae > Streptophyta > Pinopsida > Pinales > Pinaceae > Picea > Picea sitchensis. Next base: position 8,461 of record SNQJ01S0145174.1, read on the forward strand.
TAATTAATTGAATTATAGTGAGAAGGGGGCTTTAGTTATGGTTGTTTGTTTTTAGGTTTTTAGAGTTTTAAAAGTTTGTTTTTAGGGTTATGGTTTTTAAATAGAGCTTAGTGAACTAGTTACTAGATATAGTTTACGGAAAGGTGGGGTTTAGGTTTAGAATAAAGTTGATTAGAATAAACTTAAAACTTAATTTTACTTATATATAACTAAATAACTTTACAAACTTACTAATAAGTTATTAATTATTATATTATTATTATTTAGTTTAAAAATCAATTAATTTCTGTAGGTTTTTAGACAGCCGACCTAGGTTAAAATCTTTAAAATATCCTGCACAATAACTATTAATTGACCAAGATCAGCATGCTATCAATTGACGATTAGTCCTGATGATGAATCCTGATTCGGATTCGAAACGTCGACAAAAATGACACCAACTGTGGATTATCCGGCAAACAACTTTGAAAGAACTAATTTTCTTGAGCTACATAGTGAAAGTGTGAGTTGGGCAATCCCCAAAACACCAGGGCAAGAAAGAATCTGCCACCCTGGTGATACCAAGAGAGTTGAAGATGAAAAATTATTTCTTCCCTGCTTATACCCAAATTATATCTCAATTTCAAAATATTTGTCACACTACCCACCTTCCTAACCTTCTAAGTCATCAAAACTTTAGTGATATTGAAACACTTCTCTTAATACTTTTTAGACATAGAAATAACATTCTGAAAAAATACAAGTAATATAAAAAAATTGCATTATATTACTATAGATTTATTTATTTATTTATATAAATCATGTTGTAAAGCTTGACATGCAACTTTTACAAGTGCTAGAGTTGAAACTCAAACAAACATTGTGCTTGTTATTTTCAATGGCTACAGTTTGCAATTTCTTTCACCGAAAGATATGGTAAGGTAACCCCTTGAACAATCATTGTGCTTGTTATTTTCAATGGCTATAGTTTGCAATTTCTTTCACCGAAAGATATGGTAGGGTAACCCCTTGTTTCGTGACAACACTTTATAAATTTTCCTCAACAGTTCATAACTAACTTCAACAGTTCAGACTCTCTCTCAATATCCTATGTTTTTTTATTTTTACGCTAAATGACTGAACTTTCATTTGAGACTTAAAAATGATAATTCTAAAATGTATTAAAAGCATAAACAAATGAGAAACCGACATACCGAGTCGTTTCCATCAAAAGAGAGGACCATCCTCTGCCAATGCTTCAGAAATGTGCAAAATCAATGTGAATAGAATACAACATAACGACTGACCATGATGGACTGAACTCGTCTGGACTCATACCGTCCTATCACATGGCCTGAACTCAACCCATCCATTGGATCACATAGTTTGTTTCATAGATCAAATGTTAGTAGTTATTACCTGAACTGAACCCATAGATTTCATAGTTATTTCCTATGGGTTTGATGAAATGTTAGTAGTTATTGCCTGAACGTTTGTTGGTTAGTAGTTAGTGTTTTTACTTAAATTTTTAAATTTGTAATTATCTCTTATCTCTTATTTTATGAACTTAATCATAAAAGTGAGTTGAAAAATAATGTCTCTCTATTTAGCTCTACATTATTGGTCAGTTTCAGAGTCATGCAAGAATTTCCAAAAAAATGTTGTTGTTTTTTTTTTAAATTAGTTTTTTTTCTAAAATTTGTTGTTTTTGAAGATCTCATATAGTAGTTATAAGGTTTTGAACTTCCATTGTAATAATTAGGATGGAGAAGAAATAAAAGAGAGTTATTTTCAATTCTCGTGTGTTTGCATGTGTTTTAGATCTTGCTAATGAATCTCAGTTTATTGGTTACATCAAAATGCTAATGAGATGTTTGAAGAAATCAAAAGATCGTTGTCATAGGAATTTGAGATGAAAGACATTGGTCAATTTCATTATTTTTTAGGCCTTTAGGTATGGAGAGAATATGGTAAGACACTAATTACACAAAGTAAGTATACAATGGAGTTAATTAAAAGGTTTAATATGAGTGAATGTAAACCAATGTCTACTCCATTAGAACATAATATTAATATTAGCAGTGATGATGGAACAAAAGTAATGGATGACAACTTCCATTGACATTTGGTGGGAAATTTGAATTATCTAACTAAAAGTAGGCTAGATATTGCATAGTCAGTCAATATACTTAGTCAATTCATGGCTAAGCCTCATGAAAGTAATTGGAAAAAAACAAAGAGCATCCTTCTATATTTGAAAGGGACTATTAATTTTGGTATTGGATATACTAATGATTTTAATGTTGATTTTATAGGTTATTGAAATTCAAATTGGGCAGGAGATCCTCATGATAGAAATTCAACCATGGTTTGTGCATTCAAAATAGGATTCGAGATTCTATCATGGAGCAACAAGAAGCATCCAATTATTTCCTTTTCATCCACTAAAGCTCAATACAAATATTTATGCAGTGCCACTTGTGAGTAAATTTGGCTGAGGTGGATTCTTGAAGATGTGGGAGAAGAGCAAAAAGTACCAACAATTATCAAATGTGATAACCAAAGTTTCATGAAACTGACAAACAATCCATTGTGTCATGCTAGATCAAAGCATATTGAGATAGATCATCATTTTGTAAGAGAGAAGATACAATCAAAGGAATTTTGGTGAAAAATACTATATACAAAATTATAAAGTGTGCCAAGTTAAATTTAAAATTTCAAAATTGAAGTCATTATTTAAGACCTATAAGGAGGTACCAATTTGAACATTGAGAGATTTTTAGAAACCAAAATGAATATTAATAAAGAGAAGGAAGGAATATTTTCTAATATATGTAGTTCAATTATCGAATTTGGAGTATTTAAACTTAAACAAACTATTCAAAGAAATGATACTATCCTTGCTATTTGTCTACATAGTGAGGAAACATATATTGACATCAACTTGGAAAATCAATCGTTAATTCCATGATCAAGTATATTCGTAAAGAAAGACCCTACATGCATGGAGAAACTTGAAATTCAATAATTACATGTATTAATTGATGATTATAAATACATATCCAAATTTAATGTTGCAAATATCTATTTCAATAATGTTGACATAATTCGAGGTTCTAACTGGATGGAAATGTTGGGGACGTTCATTCTAAATGTAAAAAATAAAATGTTGACATTCTCCCAAGGAAAACAAGATAATATTACAAGATTGGATAGTGGAGTTGTGCACAAACATTCCTTCATTAGAAAATATAAACCATATACAAAATGCTACAATCTAATATGACCGTGGATTACCACAACATAGTTATGAATAATTAGAAGAACTTTGAAAAGAACAAGATTCTCTAGTAAATCATTTATGTGAACAAAACTAATCTTTCATAGATGAAGTTCATATCCTACAATTTAAATTAGAAGACTATTAAGGGAGAGTGTTAGAATAAATATAGAAATGTAGGTGTCACTTAGGTGTCAATTTCCTAGATAATTCAACAATTGAGATCTATTAGTTTAGGAATCGTTTAAACCAAAATTCCTGTATATCTTGTAACATCTTTCAAGCAAATAATTCAGTGTGTGTGTAAATTCTATCTCACTTCTACGTGAGTTTTGTGTGATATCTGATTAGGAGATCATTGTAAGGATAAAGTCAACATTTATGATATAGATCCTTATTTTTGCATGGAAGAATAAAAAGAAAAACATAAATCTCTCTTTACATGGAAGACCTCCATGACAAATTTTAGAAATTGTGATAAGTCCTCATGTCAATACAAGTATAAACTAGGATAAGTTTTAAAAGTAGTCAGCCGCATCGATGATTTTAGGGGCTAAATTTCGCTCATGGGCTAATTTTCCATGGTTTTTCCAAAATCGAGATTCGCTATTTTAAAAATGATTCGCCCAAATTCTATAGGATAAAATTATTTTACCTTAAAAATAGCCAAAATTTTATAAAAACTATATAAAATACTTAGAAATTTGATTATTTAAAAAAAATATCGCCAAACATTTATAGTTGAGATATGAAGGGTTAGTAATATTCGCCAAGGTTTCTACATTTTAAAATAAATTTGCATCCTTAAAATCATCCCTATAGTCAGGTAAAGTGAAAGTGAATAATGTGAAAATATAGGTAACTTGAATAATGTGGAAGTTGTAAATGAAAATCCAATAATGTGAAAATATTGGTAAAAGGTAGAAGTATTAAAATGATATAAAAGGCGCAAATATTAAAGTTTATAACATATTTTTTTTAAGTAGATAAATTACATTTTAGAGATATATTCTTAAGAAGGTCAAATATTATTTTCAAACATATATTCCAAGGTTCATTTAAAGAGTTATAAAATTATTCCCTTAGTTTCAATCAAGAGAAAAGTGAAAAGTGGAAGTGAAAAAGGAAATCTAGTGCAAAGGCTAAAAGCTAAAAGCTAAAAGATAATTTCAATCATTATTCCAAGTCAAATTTGGGTGAAAAATACTATATAAAGAATTATAAAGTATGCTAAGTTAAATTTAAAATTTCAAAATTAAAGGAACTATTTAAGTTCTCTAAGTAGGTACCAATTTGAACTATGAGAGATTTTTAGAAAATAAAACGATTATTAATAAAGGGAAGAAATAAATGTTTTCTAATATATGTAGTTCAATCGTGGGATTTGGAGTATTTGAAATTAGAAGGACTATTCAAAGAAATGATATAAGTATCATCGTTATTTGTCTACACAGTGAGGACAAATATATTGATATCAACTTGGAAAATCAACTGTTAAATCCATGATCAAGTATATTAGTAAAGAAAGACCTTACATGTATGGAGCAATTTGAAATTCAAGACTTTCACGTATTAATTGATGATTATAAAGACATATCCAAATTTAATGTTGCGAATATCTATTTCAATAATGTTGACATAATTCTAGGTTCTAACTGGATGGAAATGTTGGGAACGTTCATTCTAGACGTAAAAAAAAAATTTGACATCCTCCCAAGGAAAAGAAGATAATATTACAATATTAGATAGTGGAGTTGTGCACAAAAATTTTCTCGTTAGAAGATATAGGCCATATAGAAAATGCTACAATCCAATGTGACAAGGGATTACCACAACAAAATTATGAAGAATTAGAAGAACTTTGAAAAGAGAAAGATTCTCTAGTAAATCATTTATGTGAACAAAACCAATCTCTCATAGATGACGTGCATATCCTGCAATTTAAATTAGAAGAGTATTTTAACAAGATGAAATACTTTAAAAAAAAACTATGAGCATTAGATAAAGAGAATTGTGACTTACAAACAAAGGATCAAGTATTGGTTTGACAAGATGTTGTAATTTAGTGTGACGAAGAATCTAAAAAAAAACAAGATGCCAAGAGAAAAATTGACAAAATCTTGTCAAATAAAGACAAGAAAATTAACCATTTGAAGATTCATAGTTAAATTCTTCTTATGGAAGTTAAAAAAATAAAATGTAAAGATATATCATTCCTAGAAGTAGACAAGGAGACATCCATGCATGCAAGTGAATCAAGAAATTTTTTAGAAGCTAAGGTTGCACGTAAAGAAACCTTARCCAATCCAATTGAATAAAGAATTTTTTTATAAGTTGGAATAGTAGCTATATGTTGTTCAAAGGATGTTGTTCCACCAACAAATACAAAAATATCAGATATTGTTATGAAGACACAAGTAAATCATGACAAGATTAAACCAAATATTAAGGATCAACTTATCACAATACAATATCGACATTCAAATCATAGAAGTTGTAGCACACAAGAATCAACATACCAATATCCCATGGTAGCCAACCAAAGTCAATGTTGTACTTACATATCAAAACATCCGAAAATCTATATGCCACAAAGTCAATAAAAGAGAAGATAAAATCCATAATCTTATCATCAAAGAGTTCAAAAAAGAATCCACCTTGGATGGATCGATTCTTTTTTGATGCGGCAATATTGTTCAAAGCTTTAAAAATCGTATTGCCTTGTATCCTTGACCTTATCTAACCTGATAGATGAAAGTTACAAAAATATTATTCATTTTATTAGAAGTTTTCTTCTGTGGCGGGGGTGAGAGATATAATATCGTGCCTAGAATAATGGGCCCATGTGTGTTTGTATTTTTTCACCTTATTGTCAATCTTTCACAGTTCGATCATGCTCCAGAAGAGTTGATCTCGGGCATGGATGTGTGACACGAGACGAAGAGTACATACAAAGTAAGAGATATCTTCACCTCCCTTCACTTGACAAAAGGTCGATGTAACATTTTGTGTCATAAACACACGATGTGATAGGATGGGTTGACTTGAGTTGATGTGATAGGACACGTTCACTTTATGATAGGACGGGTTGAGACGACGTGAAATTGCTCCATCACTGTCAGTCATTATATTTCTTCTATTCACGTTATTCACGTCGATTTGCATATTTCTGAAGCATGGACAGTGGTGGTCATGGTCATCTCTTTCGATCGACACGATTCGGTATATCTTTTCATAATTTCTAAAGCATCCCTCTTCTCTCAGCAATAACTAACAAAATTTGGGTTCAATTGAGGCCATGAAATGTCAGTTGAGTTCAGGCCGTAGCTATGAAATGGATCGGTTCAATTGAGGCCATGAAATGTTAGTCGAGTTCAGGCCATAACTATGAAATCTATTTGACAAACAATTTAGCTTCAACTTTCATCTCTGATTAGATGCACTGTCTCGAATCATAACTAACTTCAACACTTCAAACACTCTCTCAATATCCTATGCTTTTATTTTTACGCTAAATGACTGAACTTTCATTTGAGACTTAAAAATGATAATTCCAAAACGTATTAAAAGCAGAAACGAATGAGAAACCATGTCGTGTCCATCAAAAGAGAGGACCATCCTCTGTCAATGCTTCAGAAATGTGCAAAATCAACGTGAATAGAATACAACATAACGACTGACCATGACGGACCCATCTCACCTGGACTCAAACCGTCCTATCACATGGCCTGAACTCAACCCATCGATTGGATCACATAGTGTGTTTCATAGATGAAATGTTAGTAGTTATTGCCTGAACTCAACCCATAGATTTCATAGTTATTTCCTATGGGTTTGATGAAATATTAGTAGTTATTACCAGAACGTTTGTTTCATAGATGAAATGTGATAGGACGGGTTGAGTCGAGGTGAGATCGGTTCATCATGGTCAGTCGTTATGTTGTATTCTATTCACGTTGATTTTGCACATTTCTGAAGCATGGACGGAGGATGGTCCTGGACCGTCCTCTCTCTTTGGATGGACATCACTCGGGAGTCGATATGTAGGCTTCTCATTGGTTTCTGCTTTTCATACATTTTGGAATTATGATTTTCAAGTCTCAAATGAAAATTCAGTCATTTAGGGTAAAAATTAAAAACATAGGATATTGAGAGAGAGAGCCTAAGTGTTGAAGTTTGTTATGATTCGAGACAATAGATCTAATCAGAGATGAAATTTGAAGGTAAATTGTTTGTCAAATAAAAGAGTTGTTAGAGTTTTAAACAGATAATCAAATTTAATAGGTCATTTCGTTTTGACTATGACTAGATACCTTTAAACAACATGGAAGATAAGAGGCTTCCTAAAATTGCTTCAAAATTCAAAATCCAGTAGTAACCACCTTAGGCTCAAGCCATGATGGCTATTAGAGAATCATGGAAAACATCATTTTGCATGACATTATTAAAAATATCATTAAATCAAAATTTAAGGAGAAAATGTGGTATGATAAAGATTTAGAGGAAAAAGAAAATTAAGGTATTATAAGGATGTAATCAACCCTAATGTAGAATATCAAAATTATATTTCTCTTTTGACAAGTGTAAAGAAAAAAATAAGTCTTGCTAATATAAGAACAAATTCTCATGAACTCTATAGTGAAAGAGTTGGTCAATTCCTAAAATGTCATGGGATGAAAGAGTGTGTCACCTTTGTGACACTAAGAAAGTTGAAGATGAAAAACACTTTCTCTTATATATTGTCCAGCCTATACACAACCTATACACATATTAGATCTCAATTTCAAAATATTTGTCACACTACTAACCTTCCTAACCTTTTAACTCAACAAAATTAGGTTGATCTTGGAAAGCTTCTCCTAATGCTTTTCCAACATAGAAACAAAATTAAAAAGAATTGTAAGTAATTTATTACCCACTTAAAGTATGATATACCAATTCCTTCTCAAATAGGTCTATCATAATTTATTTACGTTAGAAAATTAGACATTGCAATGCGACAATTTGATATATGTGTACATGTTTCTCTAAGTTTGATACCACAAGTTGAGACTGAATAAAGCTACTCACTCCTCTACGGAGGTATACATACCCTACTTGAACTTGTGACCTATTAGGAGGAAATAGATGTTCTTAACAATCAAAGTGTCAATTCAATAACACTACATCAACTTCTGATATGAGGAGTTTTGGTTTTTTAATATTTTTTTCTACGAGACTTGTGTCTTTTTAATATAAGTTTACACTATACAATTTGCAACATGGAACGTTATTAACGGAGAACAAAGAGATGAAGTGAGTAAGGCTTGAGAAAAAATGGTGAGCGCTGATTGGATGTCTACTTTTGATGAGAGAAATTAACGTAGCAAGGCTTCAGAAAATAGGGGAAAATATTGAGTAAAGTTGAAGCCAAAATCCACTTATTAAGCTTTCATCAATCAACTATGGGAAAGTGAAAATAGAGGATTATTTTTTCAAGATGATAAATTATCTTGGTAAAAAATAAGATAAGACTATGGTGTTTATAATTGTAGAAAACCTTATGGGAAAATGAAAATAGAGGCTTATTTTTTCAAGATTATATATTATCTTGGTGAAAAAGAAATAAGTATATGTTGGTGTTTATAATTGTAGAAAACCTTTTTGAAGTTTATGAGCTATTTGTCTCCCCCTTCCATTCCACAAATAAAGTGATGTAAAGGAAATAACTTCAAGACGATGGAAAATAATATAAACCACATAAACATTTATTCCAACTTTGTGATTATTCTGACATGAAAGGTCACCATGAGGAAAGAAGTTATAAGAAGATGGATATGCTCAAAAAAAGGAAAGAAATATGACAAGCACCACTCATAAAATTTGGTAAGGAGCATGCTTTGTATGTCTCTACTTATTAGTCCCTGCCCTTCGGGTTGGTAGGGACTAATAGTAATCAATTTTCATCCTTTCTATTAAATTGTCACAGAAACCAATGCCTTATAATATTTTTAACAAAAGTTTTCCGCAAAGCATGCAACTTAGGTGGTTCATTAGCCTAAGTTTTAAATTCGAACTCTTATTTGGCCTCTTCCCGAGGTAGAGGGAAAAAATAGCTTAGTTTATCAACACACATTTGTATACTCGTTTTTTCTGAAACAAAGTAATGCTAGAAATGAATCTAGCATTACTTCTTAACATTCAATGTTTGCTACAATCCACATCCCATAGTGACATATACAATAGTGCATTTTCTATTTAGTTGATCCACGACTGCCATTTACAACACCATGCACAACTACATGATCCTGCAAACGTGGTTCTCTTCCTTCACAATATAATACATGTTTCTCGTCCTTCTCGATATGATACCTCTTCTTTACCTACTCCTCCTTTGCAATATGATACCTCTTCTTTGATACCTCTTCTTTACCTGCTCCTATACAACACACAAAACATTCCCTCCAATTTCCCCATGAAATCTTTGCATAAAATCGCCCAATGTGGTCTTTACCTAGTTTTGTCTCTTGCCGTGAAGAGGAGACGAAGGTCTCATGTTCTAGAATATATGCCAACCATGTTCTAGAATCTCGACCAACTGTTTTGATCGGTTCCATAACAAACAACTACTTTCTAAGTTTATTCCTTGCAAGTTTTTGTTAATGATACTTGTATATGTCTATATTAAGAATATTGATTTCAAAAGTAAGGAAAGATCAGGAGGAAGACTTACCAAATTGCAATTGGAAGGTCAAGAATTTTCCCTCCCCTATGTATAAAACCAAACATAGCACAATAAGCGCCTGAGTGTTCATCCTTCAAGCATAATCTCTCTACACATTCGTAGACTTCTCTGACCCGCTTCCTCCCACCAATGCAATAGTCTTCCTTGCGTGAATGGTGAAATATCTTGGACTCTGGTCAACATGGCCATTATAAAGAAAAACTAGTCAATGGATGCACGGTGGAATCCCCCCCCCAACTGATGTCTCACAGTTGCATTACATAGAATAGACCACACAGTCCACCTACTTAATGCTAGTTATAATTTGTTGCAAATGTAAGATCCTCTTATACACAGATAGGGATGGAAACCTAAGTGTGTGAACAAAATGGGATAGAGTGGGTCCTCGCTTTGTATGTCTCAGTCTCGGTTCGATCTCGGGCATCCCTGAAGGAATGCCAACTTGTCAGGATTTATTCTCTCTCTTCGAATCCTTCCTTCAATGCACTACTGTTTACCCAATGCAATGCTTGCCACATCCATTGCAATAATTCTTCACTTAGAGATTTCATGAACTGGGTGATTCCTACACCATCAGTCATGCAGTGATTGGAGTGCAAGCCTACTGCGAAGTCTTTGGTCTTAGACGCGTTACCTAAATTCATAGTGTAAAAATTTTGTTATATTAGTCTACAACATTATATATTGTAAACTGTAGTCTGAATCTGCCCATAAACATTTTGTTATCGTTCTGTGCGTTTGTTTATACGATGATCAAATGGACAAATTACGCTCTTATTTGTGACCATTACAAACCTGAATCGAAAGAACCAGAAATACTTTGATGTTTTCCAATCCCACAAGTTATTGATAAATTCATTTCCACGAGAAATAGGTCGATAGATATCTCTAGAGTCTCTGAAATAATATCAACATCTCCCAAAAAAAAAAACCTGTCATTATTTTGCGCAGATATGGAAGATCTCTAGTTGATTCACAATGGTGCTGATAAACTCTCAGAACTATACAAATTTTTCAAAACCTAGCTCAGTGCTTCAGAATATGAATGAGGCCAAGGCCAAATTTATAGTTGAACCATCAGAAAGTTGGAAAAGGGACGTCAGTTAACAAAAAAATTGTACCTCTGGAGGCTCGTTCTTGATAGCCTTTAAGTCATACATCAGTTGAAGTTGTTCAGAGGATGACCTGGTCTCATGCCCTCCTCCTATTTCATCGTATTTCATCACCGTATTTCATCACTCTCTGCCCCATTCCTATGGCCTCCTGAATTCTCATAACGTTGAATTCCATGGTTTCCTTGGCCATCGACTCCACCCAATAAGCTCCCTTGTTGTACTCCTCTGGAGCCCAATATGACCACACGTCGTCGTTCAAAACGTTCATGGGGGTGAAGGGGCCACTGTTGTTTCCCCCTCAAATAATGTTGGTCGTGACTGTGGCAAAGGTTTTCAGGTCCTTTGAGAATATGGTCTTTATTGCCTTCTTCAGTTGCAACAATCTTGTGGCATCCTCTGCACTTTGTTCTCTGCATAGAAGTCCATATGTCATTTTTTCATTAACACGTGGACTATGGTTACAAAAATCAATGCTCTTGTTTACAAAAATCAATGAGCGCATTTAAAAATCACGGATACATAACCCATCAAAATCAATGAGCACATTTAAAAATCATGGATACATAACCCACCGTGACACCTAATAAAATTACATGTCTATTGACTATTCAATAGACATTGCTCTAAACATATTCAAAATAAATCAACATAATGCCATGGAACCAGAAATATAAAATATTTAATGGATTTTCTTTAACTATTTGAAGTTAGATTTATAAATATAAAAACATTTAGATTGAATACCAGACCATCATGTGGACAACACTTCATTTTGAACTTAGTATATCAACAAATTATTTTCACTGAAAACAAAAAATTTCATTGTGTAAAAAATTATTTAATAAATCTCAATCCAACAAACTATCTTTTTGCATAATATTTATTGATAGATAGGCATTGTACATTATCTGTGTGTCTATATATCTCAATCATATTTATATATACATTGTATTGTGTATAGTATTGACTGGGATGGAACACTTCAAACTACAGAAATATCTGGAAGAAGCAGAAACCTATTGAAATAATGTAATTGCAAAGTATATTCTAATTATTATTGATGTATTATTCATTAGATAAATCCCCTTTTGCGGATTGGTCAAAACATAACAGTAATAGGCAGAATAAGAAGTCGGCCCTAGAATATATTAAAGAGGCCCGAGAATATATTAAAGGTGGTTATAACCACCCAGAAGAAGAAGTCAGCCTTGCCAGTGAAGAGACACCTTTTTCCACACATTCCAAAGTTGTGTAAATAAGGAGGCTAGAGCCTCATTTAGACACACATTCACTTGTTCATTTGAGGAGCAAGTTTTGAATATGCAGTTGGAGAAGAGAGAGAGAGAGAGGCACATTGTTGGGAGAGGACTTTCTGTATTTGTTTGAGTTATCTCTTGGCATTGTATTGGCTATTTATAATAAGGAAGTTTTGTTGAGTTTTCTCCCCCATGAGGGTTTCCTAGGATAAATGATGTGTCTCTTGTGATTATGTATTTCTCAGTGATCCTATCTTATGCTATTGTTATCTAGTGAAATGTAAAGAACTCTAATAATATCTTAAACCTTAACATGGTATCAGAGCTAAGCTAAAGAGAGCATCTTTCACAAGAGAAAGTGAAAAACATCATTGTTGTTGTACATGAAAATTAGTGCTTTTGTTGATGAATAATTTCAGCCCCAAAACCATCTAGAAAAGTGCACCCTTCATCAAGGATCACTTTGGCACCCTCAATGCAACTTTTCAGTGGCTAGATCTCCCGGAAAGTGAAACCCTAGTTTCACAAAGTACCAGAAGTACTTGAAAACCAGAGTACCAGAGTACCAGAAGTACCAAAGTACCATAGGTACCAGAAAACCAGAAGCACCAGTCCAGAAATACGTTGATCAAGTTTGAAGGGGAAAAAAATGGATTTTCAGAAATCTGACTGCACCAACTTACTTTCCTCAGCTCAATGCATTTATCCCCTGGATCAGAATTTCAAAATTTGAAGTTTGAAAATTAAGGTTTCCTCATAAAACCCTAAGTTGCAGTTGGAGTGGCAATCTCAGAACCAGTTGCAGTATCAATTGCAGTTGCAGTTGTAGTATCAGTTTCAGTTGCAGTATCAATTTCAGCTGCAGTATCAGGTGCAGTTGTAGTCGTAGTACCAATTGCAGTCACCCTTGAAGTTCTTAAGAGTTAGTGATCATTACCACTGCTACAAGATGGTGCCTCTACCTACAAGTGTCATCAAAGGTATGTACTCACACATGTTTAAACAGTTAATCTTTAAATGTTATTTGCAGGAGAATGGATCTCTTTCCATAGATCCAAAAGGATCTCAAGATCCAACACATTTAGAGGAATAATGCAACCCAGGTGTGATTATTATGATATGAATCTATTTATTATGACATTATTTTGATCAGTGTTGCATGTTGTAGCTATGACCATCATTCTAACCTTTGATCAAATTATGAGTCAAGGTATTAGATGGATTAAAAGTTGAGATCATAGAGCTTATCCTCTAACCCAACCTTCTGTCAAGAGAGCGTATTGTCTTAGTACAGAATACAGGTTGAAGAAAGCACTCATCATCTTGAGTGAAGGAGACTTGGAAGAAAAAAAAGCACTCATTCTTGAGGACAAGGCTTCAGGTCCCAGGAGAAACCTTATGATTTAGTTCTAGGTTGCCATGAAGGAATGTTCGATCACAACACTATAAGAGTGTTGACCTCATTTCGTATTATATCTCTTACTTTTGATCTTTTTATTTGACAAGACATGAGTGATATCTCTAAAGGAGCTATTGTGATGATTACTCGTGCTATTGCTTTATCTACTATTATCAAAATGATATTATTCTTTCTTGTTGTTTTGTTTATGATGCAAATGCGCCACCCAGGGCACGTCCACAACCACCAAGACCTTCTTTCTCCTCAGGCCCGAAGAGTTAAGACACTCTTCAACCCTCTGTCGGGAGGTCTCAATACCCACAGACCTTCCTTGTGATCTCCCTTCTTTAAATCGGGAAATCAGACCTCGCGTAGTAGCGAGTCCTGTACTCGGGTCGCACTAAACTCCAAAACCCGATGAATATTCCCTTCGCTCCTTTTTTTGTCCTTATTGGAGATTTCCCCGTCGATAAATCGGAACTTATGATGTCGTGGGTCACACACCTCACGGATCCCCGATTCCCGAACTCCGATGCCACTTGTCCTCTGTCCATGGCAAAGCCCTGGGACCGACGCTCCCGTAGTGATCGGGAAATCGCGTTTCGGGAATTCGCGATTCCCGATGCACAAGGTCACAGACCTTTCCAAACCCTGAACTCTGATATACGACGCCACCTGTCGTCACCTCAGGGTGAGGCTTAACACTCTGACACCTGTCTTCCACTTAGCGCTATCGGGAAATCGCGGATCGCGATTTCAATATACACAATGCGCTTGACTCCGGAAATCCCGAAATGCCAAACCCTGACTTCTCAGGATCTCTCGCCATGTGCCCCTCCGATCAATGGCTCCGACCGCGTTGGGAAATCGCCGATCGCGATTCCTTGATGCAAGTTTTTTTCACTCCTAGAAACCCCGATGCCTCCAAACGCCGACTCGCCAGGATCTTCCGCCACGTGTCCTTGCCAATGAACGGTCCAAAGCGCTCGTCGGGAAATCACTGATCATGATTCCTTGATGCGAGATTTCTACGTCCTCGGAAACCCCGATATCCCGATGGACTGAACCCCGACGCTCCCTGGCTCCTTGACATGTGTTCTGCCGATCAACGACTGAGATCCTTTCTCGGGATTTCGAGACTTTCAAGGTCTTGATTCTCTTACCTTATGAAACCCTGATATCGCCAATATCCCAATGACTCCTCTTTCTTCTCACTGGGGCTTAAACCCTGCGCAACTCCCCATGATCTGACGGCTAATGGCACTTCGTCAATCTCTTCGGCGAATCCTGACTGTCGACTCCTCCCTCTCAAGAATCTCCTGAGAATGGCTAAGTGTTCCTTCTCAGCACTTGTTTTCTGACGTCGGCGCTGCAGCTCTTGCTCGAACCCCCCTGGGCACAGCTCCTGCGCTTTCTTTCAACTATGTCACGAAGGTGCTATACCTCTTGAGCTTTTCCACTCCGGTTCTCTCAGAGGGAACTTGCACGCACTCCTTGCGGCAACCCTGTAAACGCTTCAAGTGTTCAGCCTTCTTCGACTCTGCGCAACTCCTGCAGCAACAGCCCTTGGCTTCCTCTTCTCAGGTTAACAACTGAGACTTCTTCCTTCAGCCTGCACCTCCTTTGCATGGCTTCAACAACCTTAATCAACTTCAGAGAGAATGAGAACAAAAGTTCAACTCCTGGGCCTCATTGATGCACTCCTTGTGGATGAATTCAACTGCACACTCTGCAGGAATCTCCTGGCTCAGATTGAGAAATAATTGAAGCTCATTCCTCACCTCTCAGACTTCTGCTGAAACAGGAAGTCACATGCACAGCATATACAAAGCAATGCATAACAGAAACAAACATTCATAAGCACATGAACAATACACACAGAGAAACAACACCAGGCATGAGTTTGAATCAAAATTTCATTCT
>SNQJ01S0145175.1:9956-25789 GCA_010110895.2 Picea sitchensis
ACCCTCACTAGTTCTCCACAATCCATCTTCAACTGCAACATGTTAGTGCCACTTTGTGAGCAATAAGCATTTTAGAGCTTACTACTTATTGACATGTTAGTTCAAATTTAAACCAACAACTTCTTCCGAATAATTTTGTTTGAAGTTCCCCTTTAAACCTAAAAGAAATGTGAATCATAAGTATCAAAGGGGAAACTCAAATTTCTAAACATCATAGAGGTCACATTAGCACCATAGAATTAAATGCCAAGTGTAGTGAACTTAATGTTTTTGGGGCTTTAAAAATAGATCTAGGGCTCGGTAGAAATGGAGAGACGAAGTAGGACAAGGACTATGTACCTCGACACCACCGATATGTGATATTTCCATGACTTGGTTTAATCAATTTCAAAGTTTACTTTTTGTTTTCTCGTTAGTTATGAAGTGTGTGAGCATCTAGTTTGAGTCCTTTCTTGGTCATAGTATCTAGGATTTCTCTTACTTTCTCCAAGTTTGCTACAAATAATTGAGTAAGTAGAGCATAGGTCACATTTCATACAATTGCTTGTTTTTTATAGTCTTTTACAGTTGCATGTTTTTTATAGTCTTATACATTAGATCATTTGGTGTTTTATAGTATTAGTTGGACTCTTATTTTGGGATGATTCGTGGTTAGAAATTTACTTGCCACGTGATAGATGTATGACTTGATGAATGTATATATCCTCGATGGTTGATGATGGCGTTCTATACTCAACACCCCTTCATTCTTACCTCCACATTGAGTATGATGAACCTAGACACCTATGTGATTGTTAAATTTTAGGGCTTGATCGATTGGCTATAGGATTCTTTTAAATCTGACTGTACTTTTAACTTAGATTCACGATGCATAACCAAAACTGAACAATGTAAACCATAGAGAATAACCAACATGCATATTAACACCACAAGTACTCTAGGGAAACCTTATACAAGGAGAAAAACCCCAACAAACAAATATTCCTTTATTTCAAAGATAATGATTGACCACTTACAACATTTCCACCATGAAAATTTTCTTTTAAAGAGCTCTCCAACGACTCAACACAGACTGAATTCTTTCTGATTAAAACTCTGTTGTATGTGCCTTTGATAGACTGTCACAACAACCCATTTATGATTGATATTCGTTGTTGTTACAGGTCTGATATATGCACCTTATTTGGCTATTACATGCTACTATTATAGCTGTTGTTACACATGTTATATGGGTGATGGACATACTAATGGAAAAACATGGAGGGGAATTTGGATCTCCTCCTACTCAATGACCAAATTCTACAACAATAGTTTAGTTAGATGACACTAAGGCATCTAGCTTGTATTTAGTAGGTTTTTTGTTTCCTTCAATTTTAAGGATTTTAATTCATATTTTCTCTTTCATTTTGTTCTTTAGAATTCCATTTTTAATTTTTTGAAATTATAGATTTTCTTACATTGCTTTATATTTACTCTTGTTTTCTTTATTTTTTAATTTTGTAATTTATAATTTTTCTTTAGACTTCCAGTTATTTTTCTTTATTTTTTATAATTATTGGTTGATATTGCATTGATGGAAGTTTACATTTGTTGAATTTTTATTTTAAATAAGGTCCATGAATATAATGTACACCTAGCCAATCCTTGTAAACTTCCTATGTTCTACACGATCATGATAAAAAAAAAGGGGGGGAGGGGGGAAAGCTGTGAATTATAAGGATTTCCAAGATTATTAGAGTAGTGGTGGACTTGGAACATTCCAAGTGACTAAATCCTTGATAACTTGGAAAATCAATATGCTAGTTAATGAGTTAGTTGGATAAAGGATTCCATCCACTCATGATAAAATCAATGAACCATAATGAAAGGTGACAAGTTGAACATTTAGGGACAAATAACTTAAGGGGATATTATTATCACTCAGGCATGGTCAATCGATAAGCTTATCACTAAAAACAAACATCATACCCACCTACCTATAAAGGGTCATTTTTCCCCCGTCAAGTGTATGATAAAGAAATATTTATTGGTAAAAGATTAGGAATGAAAATTCAACTAATCACGGGGACATGTAAATTTATCCACCAGAACTATGGATGTTCATTAGCAATGGAGTAATTCCTATGGTGTTGAGGTGATTCTGTCAGGGCTATGGGTTCTCATAAGTAGTGGAGAAACACGACATGGATTTGAAAATGCATATGTTTACAGTAAAGAATCTTGGATTGCATTACAAAAATATAAACCTAACTTACAATTGCAAAAAGGAAATTTATTCTACTATTGCAGGAGAAAACTGTTATTAAGGAAAGCATTCTTGGAGAATTTAAATCACTCACAATATAAACCAAAAACTGCTTCAATGATCTATTCAACTAGACATTATCAATTCTTCTAGTGAGATGTATAAGGTGTATCAACAATCAATAAACACACTACAAGAGATTGAAACACACACTTATCATGAGAATTCACACTTATCATGAGAATTCACACTTCAACCAAATCAATTCATCAATTAATTCAACACACATAAGAAAGCATTTGTATTAGAAAATTTGTTTAGTTGTTTCAACAAATGAAACTTCTTGCAAAATCGAAATGCTAAGATAACAAAATAAGACGATCTCTATTGGAAGTGGGCCCTTGCCGCCTTCACAGTCGACTGGAAGTAACTCAAATCTCACACAACAATTGCTCAAGAATTTCTGGAAGCTACCAAATTTTTCATTAACTGTGAAATTAATTGTTACAAAACATTGTTTTGTTTCTCATACAATTCTTATGCAAATATGAGTTCTTAACCCCCCCAAAATGTTTGAATTACACCTTTTTTTAAAATGTTATCTTCCCTGAATAGGAAATGAGATCTCTTTATGCAGAACAGTCTTGAGAAACAAAGATTCTCAAGTTGTTCACAATATTTTAGAAAGGGAGATTGTTACATCAAAATAATTACATTCCAGAAATAATGCAACCGTGTGATCATTCATGAGGTTGTTCAGCATGTGATCTTCTATTCTTGATCGACTGAGTTGGATGATTCGTCATGCCTATTTTAGTTCTCCCACTAAGTTGGGGAATTCCATAGGACCCGATATGAAGTGGTGGATCACCAATCGACCATGTATCAACACATGATACTCGAAGTCCCCTGTTTCAACGATTTTTGAAATTGCATGCAAATCTTATTAATTTAATGAATAAATGTCCAAATAAATCAATGTTACTCTACTTTTCATATATAATATGTATGAATATGACAAAATGAATAATATGCTTTACATGCTTCCTAAGGGAATAATTTGGTATCAATGACAGTAGTATGGATGGATTGATATAGGAAAAAGGGATGAAAAGGAATAAGAAAGTAGTGGAAAAAAGGGTCATTTCCATCACCCAACATCTCCCCCTAACCGATCCATTGCATGTCCTCATGCAATCCTGGATAATCTAAGTCTGAGTATAAAAACGATTTCCTCCTATGAATATTGGAGATGTTATATGATGACTCTGTTTTGGTTCCTGCAGGTCTAAAGCCATTAGTCCATATAACTTATGCCCAACATTATTTCTCAACCTTCTTTGACAACTTATACATTGATTCATACTTGTTCATAGGAAGCCAGATAAGTGGAAAATGAAACTTCATCCCTAGCCACTTTGATCCACAAGTTTGAATGCATTTTATATATTCTAGAACTCGAGATAAAGCTTGTATAAAATTATCATAATTGTATGGTTCCTTTGTCTTTAAGGATTCAATGGATATTTCCCATCTCAATCTACTTCCTTCTGTTGCTAAAGATTGTTGATCAACAATAGTTCTTTGGCATCGTTCTATTACCTTTTTGTGAAGGGCCTCTACACTATTCAACCCTTATGGAGATGAAAGAATTTTTTTATGAGTTATAATAGCAGAGATAGAGCTTTGCAGTTCACTTCTAATCCATAGTGTATATGGTCCTTCATTAGTGTGGATCATTTGAAAAGAATTCAACCATGTGACCTAATTGTTGACAAAAGAGGTCAATGCTCGAAGTTGAATGTCCTATACAAAAGGTGTCATATTGAATATTTTGTCTAGTTGACACGCATGCTCATGTAAATAAAGTTCACAAAGAAAATGTTGATCTGTTATACCACTTTGAAAGAAAGTTTCTAAAAATTCAGGGACCAAATTGATTTTTTGTGGTCGATCTTTCATAATGGATTTCATCTTGAAGAGAGTCAATTGTTCATATAAGAAAACAGAGTAAGAGGGAGAAGGATTTCTAGAAATTAAAACTTGATGCATCATTGTATACATAACGTTTTTCTCCCGTCTCAACATTTTTATATGAGTTCTTATCTCTTTTAATTCTTTTAACTCAGTTTCTGCTTTCTCATATCTATGTTTCTGATATGCTAATTCTTCGTCCCATTTTTCTCTTAATTACCTAATGGCTTCTTCATGTTGAGGCAAGGGAATCATACCTTGTTTAAATAGTGATACTTGGTGTTGGAGGCCGCCTTTTTCATTTGGTTCAAATCTATTTTAAAATTCAAATGTTGGTTCTTAAGTTCTTTTTCGCTTCGTGACATTCACCTACTAAAAATTTCAGTAGTCTCGTCATACGAAATAGCGGGGGATGTGATGTTTTTTAAGTTACCACTTTTTATCGTTAAATGAAGGTCATTGCTTTTTGTACCTCGGAATATCGCTCTTCGTGAGTTACAAGTCACAAGATTTACAAACCCCGATGTGAGAAGTTGCGAAGAGTTTTAAAAGATTACCTCAGGTGAAAGCTAAGAGTGAGACCATGTAAACCCCAGTCAAGTGTTGTCGGGATTTCGCGTCTCGGCCTTCACTCTCTCCTAAAACATTACCGCTAAAACTCCGAGACACAAAGCCACAAAACTTTTACCTAAGTAACCCAGGTTAGAGTCAGGGTTGATTAGTTTTGACCATGATTAAGTTTCTCGGGATTTCGCGACTCGACTTACATTCCTCCCGGAAACTTTACCTTCGAAGTCTCGAGCCGCGAAGTCGCGATATAAAAAAAAGCATAATTAATTAAAACACTTAATCTTAGTTACATCCTTGCTTAATTAAATCTAATCATCACAGTCTCAGGTTTTAGAGGCTTGAAAGGTTAGAGTTAAAAGTCCCAATATAGCAAACGCCGAGATGTTGATTTAAATCTTGATTAAGGAAACTAAGCCAGCATAATCAATGTTTAATGTAAATGATAATAGTGCACAGTTTATGAGGTAATTTCAAATGTTCCTTGTGCCAGCTTGTACCACGAACCATCGAATTTTATGGCATTAATTGGAAATAAGGCGAAACGACAAAGTAAGGATATGGTTTTTTATGCCAAAATCTCTATCTAAATATGATTGGACCGTTATGTTCGTAAGGAAATTGATATGTTAAATGTTCGAAGATATAGATCTTTTGCTTCCTATCTTATTCATAAAGTTCATTTCTATCCCACGCAAAGAATTTTTTCTCAGTAAGCTAACTTCTATATGTATACGCATTTTTATTGCAGAAGAGCTAAGTTACAATCCCCTGTCATGGCCCCGCGAAAAGCATCCAAGGCAAGCGCTGAGGTTTCAGGACAAGGTTTTGATAATGTTTCGGATACTTCACCTCGGAGCGTTGATTCCATGCAAACTTGGTCATACGTCTCAGAGGTTTTGCAATCAAATGTGGTGAACTGTTCGAACGATTCCAGTGACAACGAGAAATACGACATGACTACCAAATACAAGATCGTTGTCCAGGAAGAGATGCACAAAGTAGTGACCAGACCACGCCTTCTGCCTTACTATGACATGATTTGATGGGCGCTAGATCATGTAGACATCCCTACTAGAACCATCATCAACAAGCAGAAGGTCATTGTTGGGACCTTTAGACCAGAAAAATTACAGGCGATGTACAAGTTACCACCCACGTCAGACTTCACATACAATGCAGAGTTTCTAGAGGGTTTCAAACAGAAGGAATGTGAGCAATACACGAAAATTTTATCTGATTTGATCAAGGATTGGGTCTCACACCCAGCGAAGTTCAGGGCAGACAACAATGGGATTTATTCCATATCTTCTTTGGAACCACAGTTCAAATACGTAGCGATGATGACCTTTAGATTGTACGGGAGGGAAGACACCACACATTTTTTCCTCCCATGGGTTCCCTTGATATACTCAGTAGCAGAAGGATCTTCTTTCGACTTGGCCAAAATGTTATCAGATAGCCTGACCAGTCAGATTACAGAATATCAAACGCAGAAAGAGAGCGGGAAAGATGCTTCATTTTTTATGTCCACATATCTCATGGATGCAGTATGTTCTATGACGCCTTCTCTCTTGATGAATTGGATTTGGGCTCCATCTGATGCTGAGCTAGTCCATGTATACCATTCTAAGATTTGGGAGGACAAGGCTTCGGATTTCGTATACGAAATCTTCAACTGGGTAATGGTACTGATGCATGTTGCCATCTTCGGTAATCCGCCACCCAGGATATCGGATAACATCACGGCAAATTTAAGCAGAGTAGTTGATTTGTACATGGAGAAAGAATTTTCATACATCAGGGTTTTTGACGCTTCCGTCCCTCCTCATGCTTTACCCTTACTTATACCCGACAGGCTGGCTTGTCGCAATATCGCCAGGCAAACCGTAATTGGCGGTATAAGTAAAGAAATGAAAGGGTTTTCAAAAAAGTTATGGCCACCTTTTCCTGTTCATTTAAAAACCTATTCATTATTAGACTTCGGGCATGCAAAGGCCGAGGAAGCAGCCCTAGNCATGAGTAATCATTTGGCCAGTTGTGGCCTTAAAAGATTTGAGCATGAGAATTCGCCTCATGATGATATTTTTCGAGGCGCAAAATCTTATGAAGAGGTTTTGGATCGAGTACAATCCCTATCGCCTGAAGAGAGGGCCGATGTTGTCAGATTCCAAGAGCATAGGCAGAGTTTCCTTCCTCCAGTATTACGGGGTGAAAATCTGACGATAGCAGAGGAGAAGCAAACAGAAGCTGGAGGCTCTAAAGGTTCGGCACCCGACCAAGAAGAGCAACAGGATAAAGAAGAGCAAGTTGGGGGGCCGAAACAGGAAGCTGAGGCTTCTAGTCCTCCAAGTGAGCCAACTTCGGTCACTACTCCCAGGAAATATTCTAAACAGGTCGACAATCCCATTGCCTCCATTACCCCCCTGCAGTCTGTAAAGGAAATCCCATACGTAGGCTGGATTTTGGGTGAAAAATTGACACCTATATCAGTAGAAGAGCTACCTCTGAATGAATTCTTCTTCGATAAGAAGAGGAAGGTGGTTGTGAGACAATAACTCTACCAAGAGGCAGGTATTGTCTCTAAGAAATTTAAAATTTTAACTGATGGGAGAAATATGAAGAAAGTAGAATTCACGACGCAAATAGCAGGAACATTGGGTGCTTTCGCCACGGCGAACCAATATTCAGTCGGGACCCTAAAATATCAGCTAAAACGAAAAAATCATTTGATCAAGACACTAGAGGCTAAACTAGCTACAGCAGAGGTTGTTGCTAAAGATCAGGCAAGTGCGACTTTAGAGAAAGCAAGAATAGAAGATCAAAAATAAATCGAGTGGCTTAAAGTCGATCTCAAACAGACATAGTTGAAGGTTCAGACGAGTCAGACTCATATAAGCCAACAGGGAGAATTGATAGACCAACTTCAGGCCAAACTAGAATTTGTCAAAAGCCAGGTAATCGATATCAGGATATTTCAATCCCAGGCAATAGAGATCAGAAAAAGGTTATCGGCGGCGTAGCAAGGTCTGCTTTTTAAAGTAGAAACAATTCAAAGTGGCTTCCAACTCATTGATCAGGTGTTGGAAAACCTCTCTCTTAAAGAAAGGGATGCCGGAGTAGCTCGGGTGGCGTTCCAGGAGGCTATTATAGCCACAACGAGAAGGGAAACAAGAAGTAGTTCTAGTTTTCCCGTCGCGGAGCAAACCAGGGGTAATATCTTGTTGAAAGAATGGGAGCGAAATATATCCGAGGCAAAACAACAAGCTACAAATCTAAGGAAATCTTGCGAAGAAATTTTTGGTTTGTTAAGTGAGATTTGTTTGGGTTCTGATTGTGAAAGTGGCATGGAGATACTGGGTCAAATCAATACAGCTAAATATATGCTAAATATCAAGGAAAATGAAGAAAGAGAATTAGCCGAAATATCACAAATAACTCAAACAAACATAGTGCAAATAGACAAATGGCTAATTCGACCGAGTATAATGTTATGCTCTATCAATGCCAAAGATCAACAAGTGGAAGGAAAGTTGTCGCTATTGATGAAAGACTGCTATATTTTTTAGGCAAATAATCAAGCAGAGCCATCTAAGTTGATATCACAGTTGGTGGAGAAGTGTGTTATTTGCATGGAGCATGCGAAGAGGCAGGTTTCTGGTGCCAGATGAGAACAAAGATTAAGAAACGAAATGTTTCGACTCCTTTGATTGTAACAAAGAACCTCTGGAACTATTGAGATTCCAGTGCATAAAAATTTGTATAAATATACATTTTGAAGAAAGAAAAAGGGCTGGACCTTTTTGATTAATTGTAATAGAGATTGTCTCTTCTCGAGAATTAATACAAAGCAATCCAGAGATTCCTAATTCTATCACTACTTTGTTATGAGTTTGTTCTCCCTGTTATTTCATATTCATTTTTATTTCACTTATATATATCTGATGAATGTCACATTGCAATTTAGTAAAACTTCTACTGCAGTGATTAATGTTTAGCTATCTATTGTTTACAGTTTTTCCTCTGTATCGGCTACTAGCAGGTACAAGACCTGTAAATCTTTAGGTTGTCATATTTTATGCTTCATCGGACCATTTCTTATCTTATTTTCTTCTCCTGTTTACAGAGTGAGATTATCTTTTGATAGGAGCCTTATTCTATAGACAGCTTAATGTTTTCCCATAATTTATACACCATTTATTTCAAATATAACATAGTTACGGAAAAAGGCCTTTGGTTTGCAATTTGCTTTAAATATTGATTTCTGAAGTTCTCTTTTATAAAATCAAATTGATACACCATAAAAAACTTTCGGTTTTTCTTAAATTTTATGTTCCTCTATGACTTTCCCTGTTGTAAGACAACCCAATATTGAACCTGGCTTAACAGATCAAACCCATATCGCTTTAAATCTCCTTGATACCATACTTAAAAAGGCTAACACCCAGGAAGAACTTGAACGTTCATGGGCTGCAATTGAAAGGGATATAAACATCCAGGAACAGTTGGAAGCCAGACAGTGACAACCTAGAAATCTACCCTAGCTTCCTTTTCCCGAAGGTATACCCTCCTCCATTTTTACATCTTACTAACTTTCGGATGCCTAGACACTGTACTTTTTAAAGCCTTAAGTACAGACTCTGGAACAACACTTGGTACTTCCACTTATTTGCTTCAGATAACAAAAAAATAACATTTTCAGTATTAGGTTGAGATTCTATTTGCATATTGTTATCCATGACTTCCAATAGGTCTTTAGTCTACATAGCCTGATCAACAAATTCCAAGAGATCCTCTGTTTGTATGGCTTCATCAACAGTACTAGTTGGGGTTTCATTTTGTATTTATTTATCCACAGATGGAGGTTCTTATGTTTCTCCATAAAACAATTGAGTTTTTTCCATAATTGGCACCACTAGTTCTTGTGTGACAGTGGTGTCCTTTGGCTTCCAATTTTTAATAGACTATATCTCTTTTTTTGTTTCAGGAGGAATCTCAACAAGTTGTTCTTTTCCTTTGACAAGTACTTGTTCCTCTTGCAAAATCACTTTATATCCATCCCCTTTAAATATGTTAGCACATTCAGGACACATATATTCATGGGGTCCTTCTTCAATTTCATCTCCCATATTTTCAAATGTTGATGCAGCACTTGCCAATGTATCCAAGGTACAATATCCTGCCTTGGATTTCATCATTTCTTCCAAATCTGCCCGGAGTTTTGAGACCTATTATTTTAGCAATTCATTCTCATAAATCAATTCTTCAAGTTGATTCTCCTTTTCGTTGGCCTTCTTATTGGCTTCTTTGGATGTCTTATTTTCTCACTTTCGTCTAACAATAAGTCCTTGTGTATCGACAACATTAATATTTGGGTTGTCAACTAGTTCTTGTGGAGCAGTTGCAGCTTTTCTTTGTTGTTGTTCACCTATTGGTTCTTGTGTAACAGCAAGTGAATGAGGATGAAGAATAGGAATTACAAGATCAACAACATTTTTTTTTATTGAGCTGTGACAGAGGCTCTGGTTCTCCATTTTGGAGGACTAGAAATAAACTTTGATGAAGATATTTTCTTGCCTTTTTTTGATGGAGGATTTTCTTCCTCAATTATGCATGGTTGAAACTCTATAGGAGGAATTTGTTCACTTATTTCAATGACTTATATTTTATTGTTGAGAACAGGATGTGAAGAATCATCACGTAGAGTGGATGATTCTTCCTATGTGTCCTCTCGTCCTATATTAAGTTATGCGGGTTCTTCCATTGGAACATTTTCTGGTAGAATTTCAGTGTTTTCAAAGGGTGTTCTTGTACTCACTTCTTTCTTAGTATCGCCCCCTTCATTCTCTAATTGGACCACTGTGGGTGATCCTTGAGGACTATGTTCAAAGATTTATGTAGGCTCTTCCTGATCAACATAATTAGGGTCAAAACCCTCCTAGTCAGTATGATCTGAACACATCATTGTTTATGACATAGTTGCAGGGCTATTGATTTTTTTAGTTTCTCCACTCTTATGCCCTTCTTCTTCCAAATTGTTTTCATTTCTCTCGTCACTGCCAGTTTCAATTTCAACTTCTTCCTCTACATTATTGGCTATAAGTCTTTGAGGGCCTCTATTTTTCATATTTAGTGCCCTATCTACTAGCAATTTTATCAATCCATGATTCATGATGTATGTTACTGGCACTCTTGCCCATCTAGCATAATGAACCATGTTTTGCATATTTTTTAACAGATAGTAAGGCATGTTTACTAATCTACCATGGCGAATATGGGATAACAAAATGAAGTCATGATTGTAAACAAATGTGTACCTACCTTCACAGGTGATGTACTTTTTCAAGAATATAGCAACTTGATGCCATGGATGTGGTAAATATTCAAGTGTTTTCCCTCGTCCTCTGGGTTGAATTTCTTCACCCTCTTCCAAAAACTATGTCTTTGTTGTGGGAAGTGGTGTTTTTTGGAAAAACCATTGTGTACCAATTCTGGGTAAACAAGTAACTTATTCTATGGTTTCCTCTGTTACTTCAACTCTTATTCCTCCTACCCTTGAATGGTATGTTTCTAAATTTTAAGCAAATTCCAGTGCCACGGAACTATCAAACCCTCTCAACCATTCAAATTAATTAATCCATCCTACCTCCTTGAACTTTCTATATGCTATCGGAAACTGGAGCAAAGAATACAAAGATTCAGGCTCATGTCACACAACTAGTCCACCCATCTTTGACAATTCAGTTTATCAGTTACAACGCTTGGAATTTCAACTCGTCTCTATGTTTCAGACTCAGAGTCGCATAATTTCAAACTTATGCATGCGTAGCAGGGAAATTAGTTATGGCAAGGAAAGGTGGTGAAATATTTGGCGATGATGATTGGATGGAATGGTGGTAGAGTCGGTGAGGTATAATGGATGATGAAGTAGCATACTCTGGAAACGAGTATAATTGGTCGATGAAAATAACGTGGAATTCCACAGAGGAATAATCATTATTCATTTGTCATATCCCACATTATCACACATGCAAAGAATAGTAACATACCTTTGGACACTTACCAATGGCGACTGATGATGTTGCTTTGGCATTTTTAAAATTGGCAGCACTTTTTAATAAATCCACAACTAATTAATGAGAAATGGTAATGTCTCAGCATTTGTCAAAAATTTTGGCAGAGAAAAGAGAAATTTGTCGAAAACAACAAGAAAAATGACAGTGTTTCAGAAAATGATGAAAAAGTAGCGATGTTTCAGTGAAATGGTGGAAAAATAGTGATGTTTCAGTGAAATGGCGGAAAAATGACGATGTTTTAGCGAAATGGCAGAAAAAAATAGTGCAGAAATTTCTCCATCTACTATGCTACTCCGATTATGCTTCTGCTTCCTGTAATGTTTGAAACAACAAGTCTACCAAAACAAATATTTGTCGAGATTATTAATAAAACCAAAAATAAAGTAAATTAACTAAGTTTTTACCCTAATCAAAACAATGTGCAATTTATTTATGTACATGATTTATTAAAAATGCGAAGTCAAAATTTTAATATTTCAATGGAGCAGGAGCAATCTCCTCCCCAGCAAAAAAGTGATAACCTGAATCTGTAGCGATTTGAGAAAAAAAAATTCCTTTTGAAAATGGGCGCTAATATAGTCGTAAATGATCAAACTGACAACTATTAGTCCATATAAATTCATCATCTTTCATTAACAGAATCCACTATTTTTACAGTTGTTTCAGCTATAATTATTTCAGCCAATGTTTCTTGTGTGATTTCTTCTTGTTTTGTCTCATCCATCACATTATCTAGAGTTTGGTAAGCTTCTTTGGTCACAGCCATTGGGTCACTAATAAAATTGTTGATTGTATCTTCCTCTGTCTCATTTTTAAAACTAAGAGCTTTCCCTATACNTGTGATTTCTTCTTGTTTTGTCTCATCCATCACATTATCTAGAGTTTGGTAAGCTTCTTTGGTCACAGCCATTGGGTCACTAATAAAATTGTTGATTGTATCTTCCTCTGTCTCATTTTTAAAACTAAGAGCTTTCCCTATACCAAGCAGAGGTTGAACATCCCCTTCCTCACAATCAACCCAAAAATGATTTTTAATTTCCATACTTGGTTTAGAAGGAGGGTAAAGGGTCAGTGGAAAATATAGCATTCTCATGGAAACAAAACATGATGTATGTCACTATATAGATGGATGTTTGTCACTATATAGATGGATGTTTGTCACTATATAGACAAATGTTTGTAAAAAAACGTGTTGCAGCAAATGCTTATCAAACAAATGACACGTGGCAGCCATATTTCATGGATATTTACACAATTAGTTATTGGTCGTCGATATAGCGACGTAAAAAAATGTACAAAAAATAAAACCCGCTTTCATGGAAATTGCAACAAAGAAGTGTCTCAATAGCAACGAAAAATGTGGCAAATTTGGTCATATTTAGTAGTGATTTTGTTTCTCAATATTTATAACATTTTCAATCCATAATGGATAACCATGTGGATCTTCACTCATTAAGACTACAATCATGTTACCCTCCTTAATATCATCTATTGAACCCCTGTAAGGTATTCCATGGCTTCACATTGTGCACATGACCTTCGATAACCAATATACATTCATCTTTCATATGCTTGTGTAAACTCAATAGCACCTTGAGATTCTTGTTGTTCAACAATGTTTCTTTCTTCGGATTCATTTGGCATATTTTGTGGCCAATGAAATGGAGTCTTCAAAAATGTATCTTCATTTGTTGAGCTTGAAATTATGTCACTTTGACCATTGAAAAAAGACTCCCACCAAACAGAAACAAAACATCAAAGTACTCATTTGTATCTTTAATGGATTTTTTATTTCTTCCAGGCATTCAGAATAATCTACATCTATATTATTCCTTTGTGCATTATGGATTTCAGCAACTGATTGTAATAACAATAAATTTGATGTAAATACTGGACGATCTGGAATGAACTTAAAAAATGCTAAACATGATGAAGGACCCCATTCTACAGTAGTTGAATATTTATTTCCCCATATAAGTGTTTTCCCATCAACTTTTTTGAAACAAAAATGATGTTGGAAGCTAATGTCATTAAGTTGCTCAATACATTTTTCTTCATGATGTGATCCTTGAATAAATCTTTGCATGTCAACATTTTATTCTAATATATGAAAAACAAGCTCTGGAATGTATGCTTTCTTAGTAAATTCAAACAATGATGGTAGGATTCCAACATTTTTCCTCTTCAATGCTACTAAAACACAACTCAACATTTGATCAATATTATCATGAGTGTGTCCAACAAGAAGGAAACCAACTTTCACCTTTTGAAAGATTCTCATTTCAACAAGCATGCTTAGATATCCAAACACAATTTGTTTTTTATTTTCATGACTAGTGTTGTCCAACTGCATATAGAGAACTTGAGGAAGATTGACATGCTAGTGAATGAACACGTGATTAATTATGGTGATGGTCAAATTTGCATCATTATGAATATTTGGAGTTGTGAAGTAAACCCTTGGACACATTTTTCCATTGAAAATCATAAAACCAACCAAGTGAAACTGAATGAAATTCTCTTCCTGTAAATGTTTTGGTGCATGAACAAAATTTGGTAGAAGTGTTTTATTCTAGTCCATGCCATCAATTATCATACTTAAATATTCGTTTGGAGCATCATAACACTTATTTCGATGTTTGTACAACTTTTTCCTTTAACTTGATTGTTGATTCTGGTGTTCCTGAAGTGCTTTGACTATGGAATCTACACATGAAATAAAATGAAAATATTGATCATATGTTTTCATAGATGATAACTATCTAATTTAAAAAAAAAAAAATAGTAAATACACACCTCTTTCTGCCCCTTCAGATTTATCTCTCCTTGATTTAAGAGTAGCACATACACTGCAAATCCCCATCCTTGACTTCTTAGGAATATGAATATTGTTGAATTGTTTCTTCCATATTCTTGTAAAATACGCATATGTAATAAAATTACCATTTCCTTCAACATATTTGGCATATCCTTTGTACAAGTTGTAGATTTTCCTCCTTGAGAAATTATCGGGAATATGTATTGTGTCTCTATCTAGCATAGACTCTCTATGTTTGGAAAATAAGTCACGCATCCATGACAATGTAGTGTTTTTTAATGGCCCACTCTCTCGTCCATGATGTACCTTTGAATAAAATGAAGGATCTTTTTCCAACCTTTATTGGATTCTTGATAGATGAAGACTACCAATTGAGTGAATTTTTTTGAAATCCTTTCTGCAAAGTAAAATATTCTCAATGCGATAATCATATCCTGTCTTGGTGGATATCATGCACCCCATCAAATATGAATTTTCCATGCTCTTATTCATTGAAAAATATGTCTTCCTTTTATTCAAGGAATACATATAGTCCATGTTTTTCAAACAATTATTTTGACAACATTCACTTGAAATCAATTCACTTATGGAAATTGATTTAGTGAGAAATTCTTTCATAGACCTTGTATAAATAGAATGATTTGGATTGATATAAAAAGGAAAATTCTTTGTCCTAGACACAATGTTTCTTTTCAATGTCTCCATTATTTCATCATCCTCATTAGAAAGCATTTCCTCATCACTAGAAGGAATATCAAGCAAAACATTGTCAGGATATTGAACAAGAGAATGTCGATCACCTTGATTCGTTGCAGCTGAATTATTGAGAACATGATCTACATTCCTAGGTCCATCATCGTCTTCATTGATAATATTTTTTGTAAGAGGAATATCAAACTCACTAGAAAAATGATTACCATCCTCACCAATGTCATTGGATCTTCCATGAAAATATTCACTTGAAGGAAAATCATCATCACCCTTAAGACTATAGATGCCATTAAGATCCTCACTTAGAGAAAAAAAATTGTTCTCGTCATCGGTACCTTGAAAATCCTCATTTAGAGGAAAATCACCATCAACATTGTGTCCACCATTTACATAATCATCTTCATTGTTTTCAAAATCCATACTTGAGGGAAATTCTTCATCA
>SNQJ01S0145176.1:0-24134 GCA_010110895.2 Picea sitchensis
TACACCATGTGTGGGTACAGACCTAGATTCAAATCCACAAACATTTCTATAAGGCCTGGTTACCTTCAAGCCCATTTGCTGCATAACCTTGAGAGACATCATATTGGCACCAACACCTGTATCTAGCATGCAGATGTTGAGATATTTGTTGTTCATTGCAAGAGTAATGAAGAAAGGAGGATTATCACTGTAGTGGATCCTGAAATGATTTGCTTGCAGCATAATTGGGGGGTCCTCAGGCTCAGGTGTTCCTGCAAAGAAGTTGTTGAAGCGCTCTTTGATTGTGGGAATCTTAATGGCTTCTTTCAGAGGAACGTTGACATGCATCTTTGCCAAAGCTCCTTCCAAGTCAAAATCAAGAGAAATCTTATCAGCTTTGGGCTTCTTAGGAGGAGGAACTTCAGAATATTTTGATTGATTACTTGTATATTGGCTTGGGTTCTTCCTCCCATACACTTGGATTTATTGCTTCTTCAACTTTTCTCATGATTCTAGGTCCAAGTTGTTGATTATTGCTAACCTTGTTGCTCATGCTGCTTCCTTCATGGCTTGTTGATGTTCTTCATCGGTGATGTTTATTTGAGGGTAGTCTGAGAAGAAGTCAAAGGCGCTGACTTGTTGTTGATCATCATTATAAGGACATTCATCTTCCCAATGTGCTTTGCTGCACTCCAGACACCAGGGATTCTCATACACAACATTTGCAGATGCCAATGTATTTGGGACTTCATTTTCATTCTTCGGTTTGTAATTTTGATTTCCCTTTTGAAATGGCCCCTTGAAAGGAGGCCTAGGTGCCTGGGTCTGGGACCTTTCAAGTCTCACGATTTGTTTCATCATTTCTTCTTGATTCTTCATGATGCTATCTACTGAAGCTTGTAGCTTACTGATACTAGTGCACAGATCTGAAGCAGGCTCAACATTGTGGACGGCTTTCTGCTTGACATCAATCTTCCCCCTTGGGTTAGCAAAAGGCTCAATCTTAGATGACAAGAGGTTTCCTTCAATCTTGGTTGCAAGTTCTTGAGCTTATTGAATGGATTGAGGATTCTTGTCTTTGAGAAGATATCCCAACTGGCCATTGAAATATCTAGTATAAAGGTGCACAAGATAATCATCTTTCGGTTGATGGCTTGGAGGAATTCGCTGAAGTGCAGCTTCGAATCTGGTATGAAACTCTCTTATTGATTCATTTTCACGTTTGGCAATCCCATATAACTGGGTAAGCAACATGTTTGGGTCTTCCTTGATGCTCCACCTTTTGAGGAAGATTTCTTCAAGCTTATCCATGGTTTTAATACTTCCATCAGGTAGGCTGAGATACCAATGTCTTGCAGCATCATAAAGTGTAGCAGAGAAAATCTTCATGACCAAGTCTTCAGCATCATCAGCAATGGGGTGAAGCTGAAAAAATGCCCAGAAGCTACTCATGTGTTCTTCAGCACCGATAGCATCAATGCTGGTGAACTTAGGCAACCACTTTTCATACTTGGGTGGCATTTGCCTAGGGTAACCAGGAATAGCTGACATGTCTAAGGGCTTGAACAAATTAGATGACCATTGTCTTTGATTATTGACAGGGTTTGTAGTAGTGGAGGTTGTGGTAGACATGTTTAAAGGAAGTCTCTTTCCAAAAAGTGATTTGACAACAGGTGAGTTAGTAGGAGGCTTCCTTCTGAAAGTTAGAGGAGGGTTATTGTACCTCCTTCTGGTTTGTGGAGTCGCCAGATAGTTTCCCTAAAACTACCAAAGAATAGGGTGGAAAGGTAGTGGAGTCACCAAGTAAGCTTACAAGAGAGGCTTACCAAAGATATGTCGTTGAGGAAGGTAGACTCAGTGTTCCCCGACAACGGCGCCAAAATGTTATCGCACAGTTTGTAGGATAGGATTAGGTAGCTTGAGTCAAGGCTTCAAACTGGCGTAACAGGAGCTTCCCCACCCAATGTCACCTCGATGGGGAGCTCTTTCTATTTAGGGTGGCTAATCCCAAGGGAGACGTCCCTAGTAATCTAGGGTTCTGAAGGAGAAGGATCAAGGTTTAAGACTTCAAAGACTAAGGATAGTCTTCCTTTCACAGATTACTGCCAATAGAGATAGTCAAGGAGAAAAACTTCCACTGAATGGCACATGTTTGCGAGACAAGACAAATAAATCTAAAAGATGTGCTGCAGTGGTTAGTACTTCACAATATCAATGACTATCTTTAACATATATGAGCATTAATGAGAGTAATTATTGACGAAGTCAATGATTGCAATAAAAGCTTATATTAATATCACTTCTTCAATAAATACACAAGACATAATGGCATTCAATGTATAAAATCAAGTCTTTGTACTATCACAATGCAAATCTGCTCATATAAATATTGTTGCTGCATCACTATTGCAGAAATAGGGTGACGTCATCCCTAATGATAGGTCAAAATTGAGGATGATGAGTAGGACGTTTTGTCAAATAAGCTTGTGGATGCAATTATCAACTCAAAGTCTATTAAACCAGGTGACAAATGTCAAAACGTTTTGTTCCAAACAAAGATCAAAAGAAGTGTGACGTCACCTATATTGTTGTTGTTTTTAGGGTTAGGGTTAGCTAGTCAAGAGGTGGACGTTTTTGACAAATCAGCCAATGAAAATTCTTGAAACCTCTATGGCTACAAAGAGACGAGTTAGCCGCAATTTTTGGTCCAAGCACAAGTTTAAAAGAGGCAAGACGTCATCATCTATTAGGGTTAGTCTAGATGCTAGGGTTAGTAGGGTTTCAAAATAAAGAGTTTGAAAGAGAGTTGTTTTAGCACATAAACCTCAACATTTTGTTCTTAGACTAGTGCCTTGGGTTAATGGAGTCAAATGGAGCAGACTAATGGCTTGGAGGGATTTTGCTTAAAACGGCTAGATAATAAACACAAATCTATGGCTGAAAAGTGTTGCTTGGGGACCAAGGCTTTTCAAACCCTAGAAGCGAAACCCTAGGTGTAAAATAAATTGAGCTGAGGCCTTCTCTTCAATTTATGTTCAAAGCTAACTCAGAAGAGAATGGATAGTAGCCAGCTATATTTAGGCTAAACCTTCTCTAATCAAATGCTAATCAAGCTTTACCATGTGTGGGGACATGAAGCCACAACCTACTTGTGTGTTGGCTCCCTAGGGTTTTAGTGATTAACCAAAAATAATAACAATGTAACAATACAAGTAAGCAATTCTACCTACAACCATTCAACAAAGAGTTTTGCATGCAAAATGTACTTACAAATTCATGAAGAGCATAATCAAACCCTAGTTTAACACCTTCCAATGATTAAAAGCAGGTGTGAATGCCAAGATAGTCACCAAGTGTAGCGCCTCCTCCAAAAGACAAAAATAAGCAAGACAAGAGCTAAGAGCAAGTCTCTCACAAGAGAGTAAGTTATGTGATGTCCAATGAGGGTAAAGCGTCCTCAATTTATATCATTCTCATGACCTTTAATTAAAATTTGGTCATTAAAAGCTTGAGTGGACAAGGCTGACTTTACAATATTTCATTATTTGTCACTTAAAATGTTAAAAATGTCAAAATAGAGCAAAATGGGAGACGTCCCGAGGCCCATACGGGGAGACGTTGGCCCTTTGGGCATGATCAACATCAAGAGGCAAGACGTTGGCCCCACTGGGCCTCCTGCAAAACTGTCTACGTGCCACAAGGTCCAAACATTTGCCATATCCTCCGGAAACATCTAGTACGCTATGGTGGTACGTCCTGTCCCATCAAAACCATCATATCCTGCAGTTTGGTCCCCATAGGTCAATCTCACATAGCGTCGATGGTCCCTTCCTCCCTTTATTGCAGGGGCTCGTCACAAATCGTCTGCCCTCGCCATCCTACTTAACCATCTGATGGGCTCTGAAGCCCCATGGGTCAGAGCTAATCATCTCCCCATGTGCACCGATCCTCACATTTTGTCCGGGTATGGTCACGCACATCAAGACCTCGCCCTCCATGGGCTCATCAATGCTAGACATCTTAGCAATGTAAATCATATTTCATTATTAAAATTATCAAACATATACATGAAATCCCTATCACATCATCGAAGAGCTCAAAGACATTCCACGGATCTACTATACAAAGCTAAAGAAACCAACGGGACAACCTATTGTTCAATACCACGAGGAGATGGAAAGTTTCCTCAAAGGATCATTCAAAAAGCCATGTGTGAATGATGTGTTATGGTTTTAGGGATGTCCGGTGATAGTAAGACCAAGGGCAGATGACACCTGCCCTTGGTCTTACTATGGGTGCCTTTGTAGAAAGCAAGCTGTACTTGTCATGGATGCATTTTCCAAGCCCCTCTGCCTTATCTTTCTTTATTTCTTTTACTCTGAGAATTAAGCCGAAGAGGACATTGCCTTGGCTTGGTGGCCCGAGATGAGATGATGTTACCCACTAGTATCTTAGCTGAAATGAGAAGAGTGGCTCATGATGAGAACCCCTTTCCTTTAGCCATGCAACCAAAGGTCAGCGCCCTGGTTTTGAGTGACCAGATGGTGGCAATGTCATCTTGCTAAATACCTATGAACATAATAATGGGCGGCTAGAGTGATGGACCTCCATCCTCTGGTATCTTGCATTTTATTTATTTTATTTTCTTAGGGTCCCTTGAGTTTCTTGTCAAGGAAACTTTGTGTGCCTTCGGGGGATGCCACAGGCAAAGCATCCTCTAGGTTTCATTTCCTATGGTTATCTTTATAGCTGCTTTTGGGCCTTTGGCCTTCTTCCCTGAAGACAAAATGTATCTGGAAGAGTCATCCTAATGGTCGGACTAGGGAATGGGATGGATGGCTGAGATATAAGATGTAAAAAGTGATAAGATGGTGGGGCGGATGATGGCTCTGCAAACCCCCATGGTGGCTAGCAAATCCCATGAATACCATCTTGATAAGTTACCCATCAATCACCCCAGAGTGGTCAAGAGTGGATTAGTGTAAGATCAGCAGGTCATGCACGAAATGAAAGGAACCTAATGCATATGTAAGAAGGTTATAACAATCAAATATGACACATACCATGATACCTCGGACCAATTACCTCATGGAGCAAGAGTCTTCTGGAGTACGAAGCCCGGTAGGTGAGTGATGGAAGGCTCTTGCTTAATGGGACAAGTCTGAGAAAAGAAGGAATATGCCTCCGGTGTGCTCAGGTCGCTCACGCTCTTGGTACTCCATGTCTAGGACCGTGTAGACCTGGACATGATCACCTAGTTATCCCTAGATATAGGGGATAACAGATGATGTTTCCATAAATAAGGTGGACCAAGGGTATGCAAACTTCAAGGAGGGTGAAATCACTCAATACCTCATCTTTAAAGTGCTTGATGTGGTAGGGTGGCGTGTTGGTTGATCTGGAGATTTCTCTTTTGGTGCAGGGCATCCAATGGTGCTATGGTACGTGGGTGTGGTGTTTTCGGTGGGAGCCAACCACTTGATGACATTCATTGAGATAGGACCATGTGGGCCTCGAGACATGATCTCCTAGTTATCCCTAGATATCGGGGATAACAAGAATGATGTTTCCATAAATAAGATTGGACCAAAAGAACATCACAAACTTCAAGGAGGGTGAAATCACTCAATACCTCATCTTTAAAGTGCTTGATGTCGTAGGGTAGGCGACACTGTTGGTTGATACGGAGATTTCTCTTTTGGTGGAGCCATCCAATGGTGTATGACTGTGGGTGTGGTGTTTTCGGTAGAGCCAACCACTTGATGACATTCATTGAGATAAGGTTTGTTGACGATTTAAAAAGTCAACGTAGTTTATCCCACAAAGTGTTGCTAAAGCCTATTATTATAAAACTAAATAATACTAGTAGGTGGGACCCCCTTGAATTATTGGAGAGCAGATCTGTTCATTTTTTATGTTATGACAATGTGCTACAAGGGTTTACATGGTTGATGTTGATATCATTGTTATTGATATGAGTTGAGCTTTCGTGATGTTGTCCCTTCATGTGACTACAACCTGCTATTCATTAATGGTGATTGTTCCTATTGCACCTGCATAACAAACATGTTAGTAAAATTACATGAAGGGCAGTTTTCAAGAAAGCAAAGTATTACAATGAATGCAAAGGGACCTAGTTCTGCAATACTACATGCATAAAATATTTGTTGATTATTGTTAAACCCTAGCTAACAAGGAAATGGCTATGAAATTGTGTTAAACTACATTTTTATATGCATATGGTGGAAAATTTGGTGGCGCATATGGAAAGTTAATAATGCAATGGTTATGAAATTGTTAATGGAATCGGTAGCTGACATACATATGTTATGAACGTCGGTAGCTCATGGAAGTAATCGCTTTGCAATTTTATATAGTCTATACATATGGTGATTATGCTATGGTTCAGGTTGATGTTGATCACGCTATTGGTGATGATTCTATACATGATCTTTTAGATCGTATAGTGGTCATGCGATTTATTTGATTTATATTGGGAATATGAATATGGGTGGTGCATTTGGAAAAGTAATAATGTGAATGGTTGATTTTTTATATGGAACTTGGATTATGCTATGGTTTAAATGTGTTGATATTCTCGATGCATGGGTTGATTAATGGTGTTAATGGGGGGCTCATTGGCATGTACTGTGGAGTAAATGAGATGTGGGTGGAGGCGATGTGCATTTATTTCACATCACCTTTACCCTTCCCATTGGCCACCACTCTAGTCAGACTATTGTTTGATCTTGTTGTTGTGTTCACGCTCCAAATTTTTAGTAGGGTGAAACCTCTCGGCCACCTCTCGTCTTAAGGATTTTGATTAATAGGTATGTCTCTTTTGGCCATTCTTTAATTCACTCTGGTTATGAAATGATTTTGGATTAGTTTTGTGGGTTTGTGTTTGTCCTGAGTGCTGCAACTGTGTGGAATTTTGGTTTTGAATGGAAAATGGATGGTTATGCCGTAATAGTTTTAAGTTCATCGAAGTTGTTAGTCTTCCTGGGTGATAGTTCTTTGTTACCACTGCATTTTGGTTGAAGGGTTTTGTTTAAATCATGGTTGGATGGTTTCCTTCACAAATTTTGGGTCTAACTAAAGCCCTATTTTCTTGTTTCGACCCTGTCAAGGAACTGTCTCTCGTTCACTAGCGAATCATAGTCCTCCTTGTCCGTACAACTTTGACCTCAGAGTTTCACTGCAGTTAGTTCTGTTCCTCCTATGAAGGCTACTGTGAAAACCCTTAACCCTCTAGACTGGAGTTTCATAGGGAGACAATCGAGTCTACCAAATTGTTCTCGGTTATTGTGGTCTATTACTTTGAATACAGGCTCACCCGTTGGTCGTATAGCAGTCGTGTTGGTACGGATTTTCGTCACTGCCTCTATGATAATAGCGTGAAACTTACATTACCAATTTACACTTCTAAAAGTTCACAGTCACCCACCTAATGTCAAAGAAATCAGTTTTTTTTAATGGAAGGGCCTCTGCCCATTTCTATTGGATGCGTGGGTATACAAAGCTACCACGACTTGTTCTGTTGATTGATTTTTTTAACACAGTGGCGAATTGTTGGTTGATGTACAGTCACTAGTTTTGCACTTATGTTGATTTGGTAAGGGGCTGACATTGGTCATGAATTCTTAGGGTTGCTCACACATGTCGCGCTCTGTGTATGGTGTCTTGCAAATGAAACATGGGGCATGATAACTATGGTTTCCCTAGGGTTGAATGATAATTGAACTGGATAACTATAGAAGGAATATTCATGACATCCTTGTGTTGTTGGTTGAATAAGCCTAAGTGCACACAGCTTGATTGAATTGCGGTGTGACTTAAACGAACCAACCACTTATTAATGCACACAGCCTCAACACGATATGTTGAGTTATTGTCATGACTGTGTGTTTGTTGTGATAAGTGGAAATGTTGCATTGTGGAGTTTGGTTAGTTATGCTTTGTGTGTAGTATGGATAGTTTGTTTTTATACTCAGTGATACCCTCAGAGTTTTAAGCATGTTATTTATTGCGATTGACCACTGTTGATGACAGTCATGTTGGATATTTGGCTTGGCTTTTAAGTCACATCGAGTTGTTTTGTTTTACAGTGGCATGGTTACATTTCCATGGAAATTTACTCCTGGATAGTCTGTGTCTAAATGGTGGTTGTTGGTTGTATAGTCAATTGTCATTTTCAGGCCCGGCATGTGAGGTTTTGATTATTTTGGTCTTTTTACTTCATATATATGGGAACAAATATCATTACAGATCTTGATTGGCTCTATTGTAGAAATAGTGACTTCATTATTATTTTGGAAACATGACTTTTAAATATAGATGTGGATTGAAGAAATGTATGACAGTGGTGGATGTTAATGATTACAGATTGGGAATGAGTGTTGTTGTTGACTGTTATAAAATTTTGAATGTGCGAATAAAGGGAACATAACCTCTTACAAATTGTGTGAAATACTTATTTTTTTGTAATGGCATTATGTTGGATATTAATGGACAATGAACTAGTCAAATACACAGGAATTACTACTCATTCATATGATTGTTGGTTGATACATTTATTCTTACTGTGGAATGTTTTATGGATCACTTAATTAATTTCATGAACAATAATCATTATCCTCCCCTCTAATTATCTCACTTTCCACTAATTACAAACCCTTCACATATCCCAGATTCATTATTTCACT
This sequence comes from Picea sitchensis, assembly GCA_010110895.2. Lineage (NCBI taxonomy): Eukaryota > Viridiplantae > Streptophyta > Pinopsida > Pinales > Pinaceae > Picea > Picea sitchensis. Next base: position 8,685 of record SNQJ01S0145176.1, read on the forward strand.
CCCTGTTCTGTTATTGATTACAACCAAGAGAATTTCTATGTTAAGTGGATGAAGTGGAAATATCTTGAGTAGTCATTGCAAAGAGGTTTTATTTGTTTGATTTATAGTTGATTGTTGTTATCATTGAGAAATGATAATTTCTTCTCCCCTTTCATTATATCATATTTTCGCTCAATACAAACCCCTCACGTTTCCCAGAACACTATCTCACCCTCCTGCTCGTTGATTAACATTAGAACAATTTGTATGGATTGGATTGCATGAGCCTGATACATTCTGAGCCAAATCTATTTCATATTTTTAAGAGTTGTCATGCATGGTTATTTAAAAGACTATTTGCTAATCGTTTACAGATGCAGTATGAGTTTTTTCAGTCGGGGAAGCTATGGCTGAGGAAACAGAGGTAGAGGTAATTGGAATCGAGGCCCAAGAAGGCCCAGGTTCTGTATACGTTTTAGTGATGATTAAGAAGAGCTTGGCCAGTTGTTTCATGCTGGATTATTTAATTGGATTGGGCAGGGAATAGTCCAACCTAGGCTTGAAATGCCTCCTTTCCAAGCCCCTTAAGCCCCCAGCATCCCTGTACCTCGTCATGTCTCTTTACAGCATGAAGTCCCTAAAAATGATGGGTGGCAAGAGATTGTTCACCCGACAGTCTCCCAACATCATGGCTAGCCCAACTTGACTTTGCCTACTCCTCCACCTTCGAACCCCATTGCCCAAGTTTCTCCTAACCACTCGCTAGTGAAATCCTCCCATGCCAACAAGATATTGAAGACTGAATCCCACCATGCATTTGATAAAGGAAAAGCTATTGCTGCCCTTTACTCACCCTCTAATGACTATGACAAATACGTGTCTTCACGGATGCATTTGAGAGACGATTGTTCCCATGTGATCAGCGAGATAAATCCTATAGACTTTGCCCATCCCAAGGATAATTCAGGAAAATCAAGAGGTTACAACAACAACCAAGGAAGGGTTGCCTCACAAAATGGAAAATATGGCTTTTGAATTTTATGTTGTTTATTGTTTTATGATGGTGGACTTCATGGATTTTGGACAACATGTTTTATTTTGGATATATGAGTATTATTTTGAAATATTTTCAAATTTCATGAGCTAAAATTGCCAAAAGTAAATGTGTTTGAGGGGAGGCACAAGGGGGTGTGTTTTCTTAAACTAATGGTTTATGTTATGATGGTTATGATTGTTATGAACTAAAGGGAGTCACAAGGGGTCCCACCTACTAGTTATTATTTATTTATGACCCTATTATGATTATTACTCCCCCCCCGCTAACTAAAGTTATTTGAGTCTTTAGTTAGATTAAATAATGAGTTGTTTCAACTACTTCAACCAATTCTAATTTGTTAAAAGAAGAAGTAAGGGGAGGAACAAGAGGAGGATAGAAGAAGAAGCATGCTAAGGTTTTCTCTTTGAGTTTATGTTGAGATAATTCAATTTTAATTCATTCATATATTCATCATAGATTAATTCTCTTTTATGATAGCAGGGTCTTATTGTAGACAACAATATTCAAGGATGAATCAAATCATTCAGACACTTTTTCTTCAGAGGTGTTGATATATCTTTGATAGTCTGTGTAGACTTGTCTATTTGTGAATTAGTTTTCATGACTGACAAAGGCTATTGTGCAGAGTCGAGTGGGAAGCAATTTGTGGCAAGCTGATCCAGATTTTAGAGTTCAGTTTTGGTTTTTTGTCAGAGGTCCTTTTGTTTGTTCCATCGGGGATGTCTAAGTTTGACTTTGGTCCAAGATTTTTGTGTGAGATTTTGTAAAGAAAATGACTCTTTGGTTAATTGGAATGAAATAAAGGATTGCTTTATGTCTCAATTGTCTTTATTATCATCTTGGTGTCTTTACTTCTGTTCTTACATTTATTTTAGCAACTGATATATTCAAAAAATACATAAAAATTGAATTTCCAACAAGCTTTTTTGTTGATAAAAGACTAGCTTAAGCACTCGTAATTAATACTTGTGAGTTAGGATATTATTTTTGTTGGCTATAAGCATAGGGTGATATTCCCATCTACTTTACTTTAGCCAAGTAAAGTGTGAAAATTCTTGAGTAAGATCAATTCATATCTTTTCCTCAACATTTATTTGTTGACCATACTAGGGAGATCTTCGATATCTCTCCAGTTAGATTTTATACTCGATTCTCATCGATACATATTTCTTTTTATGTTATTGATTCTTTGACTGTTTTGATTAATGATTGTTCCTACTGCGAGACATCCCAATATTGAGCCCGGTCTCCAAGACTAGATCAACATTGCTTTGAACTTGTTTCATACTATTTTAGACACTGCTAGGACCCATGTTGAGTTTAACCTTTCTTGGGCAACAATTGAACAAGATATTAGTGTTGAAGAACAATTGGAGGCTAGACGTAGACAACCTAGAAATCAGTAGTAACCCTTTTCAAGTCTTGGCCTTTTTTTTTTCATGTTCTTAGATTCTCGTGCTTCCAGAAGAAGAAGAGTCTTATCACCAGAAATTAATCCTATTGTTGAAATAGGAAGGAGAAACGTTGTGTTATATGCCCAAAGTTCTCTAAGGAGAACTTTATTTGATTCATCCAACTCGTCTTTCTTTCCCTCATCTATCATCCACAGGATGGCATCTAGTGGTGGCTCTGGTGGAACTAGAAGTGCTCCATCTTCCCAATATTCATCATCATCGGTGATTGGTAGCTTGTACAACCACCATATCCCCATCCAATCTACTACAAACCCAACCAAAGTCATTAAAAAGTATGGGATTTTTTAGTTCGAAGAGGATGCCACAACCACACCATGGCATGTGTCTTCTCCTCTTAACTTAGCACCTGCTACTTGCCCACTTCCGAAGTTTAAAGAGCACTTGCCTAGGTTTTCAGGAAATAACACTGTCAGTACTAACGAACACCTAGTGGAATTTTCTAATGCTTTTCATAACATAGGGGCTAACGATAATGACACTTGCATGCATTTGTTTTACAATTCCTTGGAAGGGGATGCTGCGGCCAACTTATTTGACCTTACTCCTAATATTTTGTCTACCTGGGAGGAATTAATATACTGGTTCAGATCCGCTTACAGGCAATCCAAAGGCCCCGCTGAGAAGTTAAGGGAGTACAATAACATCACTTACAAAGATGGTGAAACCATTAGGTATTTCAACTTGTGTTTCACCAAGTTGTATAATCAAATCCTTGAACTTATTTGCCCTCATAACCAAGCCCCCTTCATGCATTACTACAATGCATTGCCTTCTCCTTACCATCATAGGATTGAAGAAAAATCCATTGATAATCTCGGTTCCACTCTGCACACTTGTTCAGAGTACGAAGAACATCTTGAAAGAACTGGTGTACCCGAGGGAGAATCAGTTAGACAGATAGACATGTCTTCTCTCTTACAGCTAGTACAAGATATGAACAATCATATGATATCATTTGAGAGGAAGGGTATTGTCTCCCCTCTCACCCCTGGAGATTCATCCTCTTCTACCCCTCCTTTTAGGAGTCCGGTTGAAAATAATTTTCATCCCAAATCTATCCTGCCTAAGTGTTGGTGTAAATTTTGCGAGGAAAACCATGAAGAAAGCACGTGTGAGGTAAGGAAGAGTGTCAGAGACAATATATTTGGTAAAAGACAAGAATCTGCTATCGTTGTCCTAGATTTTGCTGAGCCAAAATATTTCATGGTCATCAATACCAGGAACAAAGCATATGCCTCAAAAGGAAAGTTTGACCCTCCTCACAGTTCTTCTAGCTCGAGCTCATCCTCAACCGCTGTTGTGCCCCAGGTTCCTAAAATTCTTGAGAGTCAAAGAATCACTCCTCCTCCCCTCTCTTCCAAATACAATATCTTGAATCAATTGGCTAACATCAAAGAAGATGCAACCCTCCTAGACATGGTTTTCATCCCTAAACAACAGATGCATCTGAAACAATTCATGGAAGGAAAAGCTTTCGTTGTAGCCAATCTTTCTAAAGAGGTAGATGAAGAGGATTCTTATGTAAATAAATTAGGTGTACATAACTTTAGATACCCTGTAAAAAACTCCCCTTTTTATATTTCTATAAATATCATGGATAAAATCGCCCATTGTTGCCTCATTGATGGTGGTTCAGGCCCAAGTGTTATGTCGAAGATTATTATGGAATATCTAGGCTTATATTGTACAAACGAAAATGCCCAAAGCATGATTTCCTATAATATTCTACAACAAACAACCATAGGCGAGATTACATATGTAACCTTGGTTTTATGCGCTCACCTCGAGATAAGGACAACCCTCAACATTCAAGTGATTGATATGTCTGTAAGAAATTATTCATTTATCTTGGGAAGAGATTGGAAAGCCCTAATAGATGGATACCTCTCGCGCGATGGGACACATTTATTTGTTCCTTGTAATGGTAAGAATATCATAGTTCTTAGAGGGGGAAGGATTTCACCCTACATAGAGAATGTTCCACAATCTAACATAAACTATGTCAAAGAAGACCTAGGGGTGTATTCCATATTTGCTCAAGAGGATAATCTTCCTTTGGAAAGAATTGATTTAGATAATGATTTATGGCATATGCACTTTGATGGTTCATGCTCTAGTGAGGGAAATGGGGCTGGCATTACCTTGGTTTCTCTTGCAGGAAAAATTCATAATCTGTCCTACAGGTTAGAGTTTGCTTGTTCGGATAATGTCACTGATTTTGAAGCTTTATTATTAGGCATTGAGAATGCCCTTAATATTGGTTGTGGTCACCTTTCAATTTTTGGAAGTTCTAAGATTTTTGTGAATGTAATACGCAAGATATGCTCTCCTGGCAACAAGCTGATGAAACAATACTCCCAAACTGTTTGGGCACTTGTCTCGAACCTTCTATCTTTCAACATCACTCATATGAAGAAGGAGTTGAATTCCATGGCTGATCAGTTAGTTGTCTTTGCAGCCTCTCCTAATCAACAAATTTTTCCTCACATGCCTGATTGCACTTTTCAATCCCTATATCATCCATATTTTCCTGACCATGTAGGATCTTGGAAGGCCCTCCCTAATGATGAGAGAATTTGTGCTATCATCCAAGATGAACCTATTAAGCTCAAGGAAACTATATCCATGGAAAATGATAGGATTCCTGAGGGCTTGAATCCTCTTGAGAATTCATTTTTTTTTAGTGTTGGAGGCAATAAAGAAAAGGAAGAGGAATTACAACTTAAGGTGGTTGAAGCCATATCCATGAACATTAGGACACCTAGATCTTCATCGAACATTAAAATAAATGTCCATGGTTCTGATAAAGAAGGAGTGAAGTATACTGAATTAATTGGTGGATTTCAAAAGGTTTTTGCTTGGTTTAATGTGGATCTTCGTGGTTTTGATCCAGGTCTTGTTCAACATACTATGAAACTAGCTAGGAAAAAGAAAAGACTTGTTACCTTTGCACTGGAAGAAACCTTTCGAGGGGAGTTGAATATTTTCTTAAGGGATGAAATGCTCTTTCTAGTCCACCCTAAACAGGTTTTCCAATTGGGAACCTGCTTCAAAGACCATTAATAATATTATAACCTGCATTAGTCTTCAAAATTTCAGGCAACAATTATGAGAAATCCTTTCCCCCCTCTTAGCATGAAAATGTTTCTGCAACAGGTTGTAGAGTTACACTTGGAGCCCTTACTTGATAATTTGTTTGGTTACAATAAAATCAAGGTAGAAGGGGAAGATATTCACAAAACCACTTTTACTACTAATTGCGATACTATGTCTTACAACTGCCTGCCTTCTAGTTTATTTGATACAATTATTTCCTTAAAAAGGCCTATACACACAACTTTCGATGAGTTGGTTAGTATCCATTCTTATCTTGATGATTTAATCATATGTGTTAAAAGGTTGACAGTTACGTCGAAATTTCAAGCGTTGGTTCATTTCCAGATTACTTTTGTCTTGGACACTAACTCAAAATTTTTAAAGGAATTATAGAGACAATGGTTTTCCTACAACATTAACAATCCTCACTTGAATTATTGCAAGGGACCAACATGAAAGGTCTTTTTGCTGATGGTATTCTTCTATATACTAGTAGTTTAGCTCCGCTTTCAATTTTTGTGATTTTTTTTTTCCTTCTTTACAACACTTTGATTTCTGCTTTCTGAGTTGAATTTTCTTGTTGTATTTTATTTCTGTCTTTTACTGCTACTGTTATAATTTATGCATCATTAATTTTGTTGCAGTTTTTGTCTTTATCATATTTTAAGTGTTTGGTCAAGATAGAATGTTGGATCAACTCTGCCATAGTGACACCCCTACAAAAGAATTGTTAGTCAATAACAATCGAGCTTACACAGCTGCTACGATCTATTCGTTGAAGGGCCCTTGAAATTGTTACATGTTTCCATTGATGTCCTACAAGGAATCGGTTATCTGCCGCTTCTTCTTGCCATTTCTTCACCCATCGAGATATTAAGAGGAAGTCTATGTGTTTTCCTCTCTGAAAATTTAAGAACATATTCCAGTCAAATGATTACCCATACAGTGGTAAACCCCCTCATACTTAACACTTTTCATGAGTTATTCCCAAATTCCCGGTCATCTTTCCATTAAATATGCTCACTTCCCCCTGTTGCATAATCATTTGAGTTACGTCTTCTTGATATTACTATTCTTGTTCTGTGAAACCATGAGTTCTGAGCTCTAATCTGTTAAAAACAAATTTCCCTGTGGAGTCGCCAATTTGTTGACGATTTAAAACATCAACGTAGTTTCACCCGCAAAGTGTTGCTAAATCCTATTATTATAAAACTAAATAATACTAGTAGGCGGGAACCCTTGAATTGTTGGAGAGCAGATCTGTTCATTTTTTATGTTATGATGATGTGCTACAAAGGTTTACATGGTTGATGTTGATATCGTTGTTATTGATATGAGTTGAGATTTTGTGATGTTGTCCCTTCATGTGACTACAACCTGATATTCATTAATGGTGATTGTTCCTATTGCACTTGTATAACAAACATGTTAGTAAAATTACATGAAGGGTAGTTTTGAAGAAAGCAAAGTATTACAATGAATGCAAAGGGACCTAGTTCTGCAATACTACATGCATAAAATATTTGTTGATTATTGTTAAACCATAACTAACAAGGAAATGGCTATGAAATTGTGTTAAATTACATTTTTATATGCATATGGTAGAAAATTTGGTGGCGCATTTGGCAAGGTGATAATGCAATGGCTATGCATTGGTTAATGGAATCGGTAGCTGACATACATATGTTATGAACATCGGTGGCTCATGGAAGTAATGGATTTATGATTTTATATAGTCTATACGTATGGTGATTATGCTATGGTTCAGGTTGATGTTGATCACGCTATTGGTGATGATTATATACATGATCTCTTAGATTGTATAGTGGTCATGCGATTTGTTTGAGTTATATTGGGAATTTGAATATGGTTGGCGCATTTGGCAAAGTAATAATGCGAACGGTTGAATTTTTATATGGAACTTGGATTATTCTATGGTTTAAATGTGTTGATATTCTCGATGCATGGGTTGATTAATGGTGTTAATGGGGGGCTCGTTGGCATGTACTGTGGAGTAAATGAGATGTGGGTGGAGGCAACGTGAATTTATTTCACATCACCTTTACCCTTCTCGTTGGCCGCCACCCTAGTCAGACTATTTTTTTATCTTGCTATTATGTTCGCACTCTGGATTTTTAGCAGGGTGAAATCGCTTGACCACCTCTCGTCTTAAGGATTTCAATTAACAAGTATGTCTCTTTTGGCCATTCTTGACTTCACTCTAGTTATGAAATGTTTTTGGATCAGTTGTGTGGGTTTGTGTTTGTCTTGAGTGCAACAACTGTGTGGAATTTTGGTTTTGAATGGAAAATGGATGGTTCTGCCATAATAGTTTTAAGTTCATCGAAGTTGTTAGTCTTCTTGGGTGATAGTTCTTTGTTACCACTGCATTTTGGTTGAAGGGTTTTGTTTAAATCATGGTTGGATGGTTGCCTTCACAATTCTTGGGTTTAAGTAGAGCCTTGTTTTCCTATTTTGGCCCTATCAAGGAACTGTCTCCCATTCACAAGTGAATCATAGTCCTCCTTGTGCATACACCTTTGGCCTCGAAGTTTCACTGTAGTTAGTTTCGTTCCTCTTGTGAAGGATACCATGCAAATACTTAACCCTCTAGACTAGAGTTTCATAGGGAGACGATCGAGTCTGCTAGGTTGTTCCTGGTTATTGTGGTCTATTACGTTGAATACGGGCTCACCCGTTGGTCGTATAGCAGTTGTGTTGGTATGGATTTTCGTCACTTCCTCTGTGATAATAGCGTGAACCTTACATTGTCAATTTGCACTTCTAAAAGTTCACAGTCACCCGCCTGATGTCAAAGAACTCAATTGTTTTTAATGGAAGGGCCTCTACTCATTTCGATTGGATGCATGGGTATACACATCTACCACGTCTTGTTCGGTTGATTGATTTTTTTTACCACAGTGACGAATTGTTGCTTGATGTACAATCACTATTTTTGAACTTATGGTGATTTGGTAAATGGATGACATTGGTCACGAATGCTTAGGATTGCTCACACAGGTCACGTTCTGTTTATGGTGTCTTGCAAATGAAACATGGGGCATGATAACTATGGTTTCCCTGGGGCCAATTGATAATCAAACTGGATAACTATAGAAGGCATATCCACAACATCCTTGTGTTGTTGGTTGAATAAGCCTGAGTGCACACGGCTTGATTGAATGGCGGTGTGACTTAAATGAACCAACCACTTATTAAAGTGCACAACCTCAACACAATATGTTGATTTATTGTCATGACTATGTGTTTGTTGTGATAAGTGGAAATATTGCATTGTGGAGTTTGGTTAGTTACGCTCTGTGTGTAGTATGGATAGTTTTTTTTATACTCAGTGAAACCCTTATATTTTTAAGCATGTTATTTATTGTGATTGACCATTGTTGATGACAGTCGTGTTGGATATTTGTCTTGGCTTTTATTTCGCATTGAGTTTTTTTTTTTACAGTGGCATGGTTACATTGCCTTGGAAATTTACTCCTGCATAGCCTGTGTCTAAATGGTGGTTGTTGGTTGTATAATCAATTGTCATTTTCAGGCATGGCATGTGAGGTTTTGATTATTTTGGTCTTTTTACTACATATATATATATGGGAACGAATATCATTACAGATATTGATTGGCTCTATTGTAGAAATAGTGACTTCATTATTATTTTGGAAACATGAATTTTAAATATAGATGTGGATTGAAGAAATGTATGAAAGTGGTGGATGTTAATGATTATAGATTGTGAATGAGTGTTGTTGTTGACTGTTATAAAATGCAGAATGTGCGAATAAAGGGAACAAAACCTCTTACAAATTGTGTGAAATACTTATTGTTTTGTAATGACACTGTGTTGGATATTAATGGACAATGAACTAGTCAAATACACAAGAATTATTACTCAGTCATCTGATTGTTGGTTGATGCATCTATTCTTACTGCATAATGTTTTATGGATCGCTTGATTAATTTCATGAAAAAAAATCGTTATCCTCCCCTCTCATTATCTCACTTTCCACTAATTACAAACCCTTCACATATCCCAGATTCACTATTTCACTCCCTGTTCTGATACTGATTACAACCAAGAGAATTTTTGTGTTAAGTGGATGAAGTGGCAATATCTTGAGTAGATTGAAGAGAGGTTTTGTTTGTTTGATTTACAATTGATTGTTGTTATCATTGAGCAGTGACCATTTCTTCTCCCCTTTCATTATATCATATTTTCTCTCAATACAAACCCCTTGCATTTCCCAGAATACTGTTTCATCGCCCTGCTCGTTGATTAACTTTAGAACAATTTGTATGGATTGGATTGCATGAGCCTGATACATTCTGAGCCAAATATATTTTGTATTTTTAAGATTTTTCATGCATGGTTATTTAAAAGACTATTTTATAATTGTTTACAAATGCATGATGAGTTTTTTTAGTCGAGGAAGCCATGGCCAAGGAAAAAGAGGTAGAGGTAACTAGAACCGAGGCCCAAGAAGGCCCAGGTTCTCTATACATTTTGATACTGATTCAGAATATCTTGGCCAATTGTTTCATGTTGGATTCTTTAACTGGATTGGGCAAAGAATAGTCCAACCTAGGCCTGAAAAGGCCTCCTTTCCAAGCCCCTCAAGCCCCCGGCATCCCTGTACCTCCTCATGTCTCTTTACAGCCTGAAGTCCCTCAAAATGATGGGTGGTAGGAGATTGTTCACCCGACAGTCTCCCAACACAGTGGCTGACCCAACTTGACCTTGCCTTCTCCTCCACCTTTGAACCCCATTGTCCAAGATGCTCCTAACCACTCGCCAGTGCAATCCTCCCACTCCAGCGAGAGATTGAAGACTGAATCCCACCATGCATTTGATAAAGGAAAAGCTATTGCTTCCCCTTACTCACCCTCCAATGACTCTGACAAATCCATGTCTTCACGAATGCATTTGAGGGACGATTGTTCCTATGTGATCAGTGAGATAAAGCCTAAAGACTCTGCCCAACCCAAGGCTAATTCAAGAAAATCAAGAGGTGATAGCAGCAACCAAGGGTTGCCTCACAGACTAGAAAATATGGCTTTTGAATTTTATGTTATTTATTTTTTTATGACAGTGGACTTCATGGATTTTGCACAACATGTTTTATTTTGGATATATGAGTATTATTTTGAACTATTTTCAAATTTCATGAGCTAAAATTGCCAAAAGTAAATGTGTTTGAGGGGAGGCACAAGGGGGTGTGTTTTCTTAAAATAATGGATTATGTTATGATGGTTATGATTGTTATGAACTAAAGGGAGTCACAAGGGGTCCCACCTACTAGTTATTATTTATTTATGGCCCTATTATGATTATTACTCCCCCCCCGCCCCCCCGCCCCCCCAACTAAAGTTAGTTGATTATTTAGTTAGCTTAACTAATGAGTTGGTTCAACTACTTCAACCAATTCTAATTTGTTAAAATCAAAAGTAAGGGGAGGAAGAAGAGGAGGATAGAAGCATAAGCATGCTAAGGTTTTCTCTTTGAGTTTATGTTGAGATAATTCAATTTTCATTCATTCATATATTCATCATAGCCTAATTCTCTTTTAAGATAGCAGGGTCTTATTGTAGACAACAATAATCAGGGTTGAATCAAATCATTCAGACACTTGTTTTTCAGAGGTGTTGATCTATCTTTGATGGTCTATGTAGACTTATTTGTTTGTGAATTAGTTTTCATGACTAACAAAGGCTATTGTGCAGAGTCGAGTGGGCAACAATCTGTGGCAAACTGATCCATCTTTTAGAGTTTAGTTTTGGTTTTCTATCAGAGGTCCTTTTGTATGTTCCATCGGGGATGTCTAAGTTTGACTTTGGTCCAAGATTTCTGTGTGAGATTTTGTAAAGAAATTGACTCTTTGGTGAATTGGAATGAAATAAAGGATTGCTTTATGTATCAATTTTACTTATTATCATCTTTATGTCTTTACTTCTATTCTTACATTTATTTCAGCAATTGATATATTCAGAAAATACATAAAAAGTGAATTTCCAGCAAGATTTTTTGTTGATAAAAGACTAGCCTAAGCACTTGTAATTAATACTTGTGAGTTAGGATATTATTTTTGTTAGCTATAAACATAGGGTGATATTCCCATATACTTTACTTTAGCAAAGTAAAGTCTGAAAATGCTTGATTAATATCAATTCATATCTTTTCATCAACACGGTTCTTCTAAGTACCACTGTCAATGATGAAGTGCAATGGAGTACCCTTCACCCACATCTTTGAATGAAAGAGGCACTCACCTTCCTCTGGTTCATCAGGTTCATCGAGTTGGACCTTGGTGGTAGAAACGATGGAACTAGGTTCTGCGTCAATGATATGTCACCCTTTTTCTAGTTCTAACTCAGAGTTGGAGCCCACATCTGATTCAAATTCTTTCAGATCTTCCATCAATGACTACTTTGATTGACATTCAATGGAGGTATGTCAAGGGCTCTTATGGAACTTGCACAACTTCCTGATGTCTTTCTTTGTCTTCCCATTGTCCTTCTTTGTTTTTGGTTTAGAATGGTTGTCCTGAGGCTATCCATCCTTTCTCTTCCCTTTGTTCTATAGGTTGGGGACTCAGTTTCCCTTCTTTTTCTATGAGGGGTTCGCAAATCCAAACTACAGTGTCTTTTTTAAGCTTCTGGTCAATTTTGACAACATATTAATAGGTCGCGCCCAAGGACCAGATGTCTAGAAACTCCATTTTATGTCTGGGTGTATCTATGAAGATCGTCATGGTACTTGAGCACCATATGTTTCTCATAGTCTTTGATACCCATCTTGGTGTGCAAGGTATGGAAGAAATTGGTGAAATCTGGCACTGTTTGGTCCCTTTCCTATCGCAGTGTGGTACATCTTGTATATAAGTCGTCATAACTTCCAACATGGTAGTATTGTTCCTTAATAACATCCCTAAAATAACCCCAAGTGAGTATGACTACAAATAATTTATATCTCTCCATTTCCTTTTTCTCACAGAAAGTCTCCCACCAATATTTGACATGGGGGATGACCTCAAGGAGCGAAAATGTAATATTTTCTCTATCAAAAAGGGTATGGAAAAAAAAGACCCTTCTAGAAGGTTTAACCATTTTTCTACAACATTTGTATCTATTTGACCTTCAAATATAGGAATATCAAAATTGATATGTATCTTGAAGGGTGCAATGCCTCCACTCAAGGAAGATGCGTCGCCTGTTGGCAGTCGTCGAAGGATTTGCTCAAATTTATCCATCATATTGTTCCTCTGTCATGAAAGGGATTCCTTGAACAATGGTTTAAATGGATATCCTGCCCTATTGTCTCTCTTTTCTTCCCCCATGGGTGACCTTCGGGTTCGGCGAGGCCGATCTTGCGAAGGCTCAACTGGTTCGAGTCCCAACTGCTTATACCCTGACCTCTTTTGGGACATGTACAAAGAAACAAATGAAGAGAAGACTGCTCTAATACCACCGATCCATATTTATGAGTGAAACAAAAGGAAACACATATCTATAAAATTAACAAAAATATATATAGAACAATAACAAAGATACAATGAAACTTAACTTTTATTCAATAAAGAAATCTGTTGAAACTATAAAATGCATAATGAAACAATCTTTACTCGAATGGTGGTAGCTAATCTCTAATAAGAGATGTAGAGGCTATGCACATTCATATGAGAACATTAAAATGATGCCTCCAGGATTTTTTAGCATCAAGAAGTAATCATAAATCCCTAGATATCCAAAAACCTAACCCTAGGAGATGAAGCACCAAAAGTCACGTGGGCCTCAATGGGGTAAGTTGGTACATCAACTTCACGAGGTCGTAACTTTTGCATACGATATATGTTTTGGGTGCATGATATCCCATTGGAAAATTCTATATGAGGAATACACATTATGCCATAAAACTCTAACTCCGTCTACAGTGTGACTATGGTGGGCCCAAAAAACGCAGTTTAGGGCCTCAAAATGACCCCAGAATTTTAGGACCCGAAAAATCTAGAAACAAAATCCCAAGATGAAACCTGTATGTGAGCCAGTTGGAAGAGGTGAGTGGCCACCGATATCCACCTGGATCAATTTATCTTATCAATATTTAAGAACTCATTAGAAGCATCCCTAATGGATTTGCTATAAATTTTACATTCTTTATCATACCAAGGTTTCGTTTTTCTATTGTTCCTTTTACGTGACACCTCGATATATAACTTGTTAGTGGAAGTAGAAAGGGTTGTTGTAAATTTATGATAGAAATATTCTATGTTTTACTTACAAGTTAGGACATGTAAATTACTATTTAAATCCTTTAAGAAGAGATTAGATTTACTTTTATCAAAAAAGTAGGTGCCTTTCATTATCAAAATTTTCTTCAATGGGGATTTTATGCATGGAAAAGTTTAGAGTTAGGGTTAAAGGTCTATGATCAGAGTTGGTTTCATGATTGTTTAAAAGTTCAAAATTTACTATATGGTCATATACAAGGATATTGGATATCACATAATCCACGACACTATTGTTGAGCCCATGAATGCAAGTCATCTGGTTGGAGTTTGGCCCTTCATTACACCATTGCAAATTATAAGGTCTGGAGAACTACAAAGCTTGACTAGCTCTATACCATCCAAATTATTAGTTAGATCCTCATAGTTTTTGTTGTATCTATTAGCTAAAACAATATCCTCATCTATCCATAAGGGATTAGGGCTGGAATCATTGCTTAAAATAATAGCTTGGTTAGCTACAATTATAGAATTAAATTCTCCTAGTATGAGGATAATACCTTCATTCCTTAGATTGTGAATGTCTTGTTCTAGGGTATTATAGGGATAATTTTTATCTAATTTTATTTTCTTATAAAAATTAGAATTAATAGGTGTGAAATAACGAATTTCTATATAAATATTCTTTACATTGATGTCTAATATTTCTATCCAAATGTATTAATTGAGAGGGTCTATCTTATGAATCCAAATGTGAGGAGAAAATTTATTCTTTATATAACAAGCTATGCCTCCAATCCCTATGTGACAGGATTTATTGTTCCATTCCAATCACAAGACAAATATTTCTATGTTAGGGACATTAGAATTTTCATTGATCTGATACCAATTGTCATAAATTTGTCTTAGGTTGATGAACAGTTGGTATGGATTGTTGGTTGTCATTGATTTCAACCATTGGAGAGTGATATTGTAAATTGATGTCAACCCTTGGAGAAAGTCTGGTAGTGAATTTCGGTAGCACAAAGGTTTGGGTAATGGACCCAAGGTTGTTTCATGTATAATGGTATGAGTTTTAATATATATGAAGGTAAGACTATTTTATATGGATAGTATATGTCATGCCATTTCCAATGGTATGTGGAACATCACATAACTCCTCACGGTTAGAGAGTTATGGCCATGAGAAGTTGGAGAACGCGGGTTTGGGTAATGGACCCAAGTTTGTTTGATGGATAATGGTATGAGTTTTGATATATTTGTAGGAAAGACTATTCCATATGGACAGTACATGTCATTCCATTTCTATTGGTATGTGGAACGTCACATAACTCCTCACCGTTAGAGAGTTATGTCCATGTGAAGTTGGAGAACCCTCATGAGTCATCTAGAAGCCCCAAAAGGTCAAAGTAGTCAAGTGTTTAAGAGATTTTAGAAGGTAAATAATAAATTTAAGTGATGAGTGTACTATAAGTCAAAGTGAATACAAAATAAATTATTTAATAATAAATTTAATGGAAAAATTAGAAGTGGGTTAACTAAAATAAGGAAAGTGGGTTAAGATGGTTAAAAGGTAACCCCTTGAGGAAGCTACATGAAAGTATAA
>SNQJ01S0145177.1:1698-37606 GCA_010110895.2 Picea sitchensis
AGGTAAGGGGTTATAGGGGTTAAGTTATAGAGGATAGTGGTTATGAATTATAAGGGTATAAAGGTTATACACATGATGGGTTATATTAGGGTTTAGGTGTGATTGAGTTATAATAGTTAGGTGTTAGGTGTATTAAGGTAATCACTTAATTCATCTACCAAAAATTGATTATAGCCTAATATATCATCAAGCATAGACATCAATACTAAGCCCGTCACGAATTACTATGGGGTGTGGGTTGAGGGTTATAATGTTTATGGATTAACTTTTATAGGTGTTATATAAAGTTTTAGGGATTAGGAGTCGTAGTTGTTATGTCTTATATTATGGGTTATAATGTACTGTGGAAGCGGATATTGGCATTGGGATTCATATGGGTTAGGAATGAGATGGGTTATAAGGTTATGGATCAAAGGGTATAGGAATCAAGTGTTATTTTAGTTAGATGCAATAGAAGGTGTAAGGATTAGAGATTAGATGTCTTTATAGATACCAAGGGTTCTATTAGTTGTTAATGGGATAGGGGTTATTGAGATTATAGATGATTATAGGGTATAGGGAGGTTATATTAGGGTTTATAACCTTAAGAGGGTTATAAATGTTAGGGGTTATATGTTAACAATTACATAAGGGCTTGGTTTATAAGAGTGTTAGTGGAAACCTATTTGAACATGTACAATTTCTAGTTTTAAGGTTGTTTTACATTAATGTTATGTAACTATTAAGGTGGATTATAGGGTACATGTATGTTCTATGTATGAAGGTAAGGCATATTAGTTCTCAGTTTGCTCAGATTTTACCTTTTAAAAATTGTAATTTTGTTGTTTTTTTTTCAAATTATCCGCGATGATCGTCATGTGCTAAGATATAAGAGATAAGAATATTGAAAGATACCAATATCATACCAAAGAAACATTCCTTGTAGAGATAAGAGTATCTAAAGATATCAATATCCTACCAATCAAATTATGCTTGGGCCATAAGGGCTTGTCAAAGTTCATTTCCAATCTAAGTCAATTCAGAATTTGCATGTGACATAACACTATCATTCAATAGTCAAATTGTTACATTTCATTGTCATGCATCGTGTGTGAGGGCTTGAGCGACAAAAAAGGAAACATACAAATAATATTTGTCTTATGAAAAAGATATGGTACTATCCATTTTCAGGTTTGGCATAGAGATTGTTCTTGTAAAGACCCCCATTGTTATGACTACATGTGGCGCAAGAAAGTGAATATTTTTTTTTTGCAAACTTTTTTTTTAAAGGCAGGAAAGCAACAATGACAACAATTAATCAACACAACTTGACGACAAACACAATGCATGCAAATACGGAAACAAGCAACAATGACCCAACATACTACCACCTCATGCAACTGGACGAAACATGTGAAAATCAATTAGACAAAACAAAAACGACTACCCTTACTGACAACATCAAAATCAACCCAACACAACCAACATCAATGACACAAGTGTCTAGACCCCTTACGGCCTGGCCGGAGAGTTAATCCTGTAAAATTATAAAACAAGTACAACATAGAATTAGAGAATGAAAACATATTCGTCGTTTGGAGACTCCTTGAGGAAGCCCCAAAGCGAGGTTATCAAATTCTCTTAACCGACCAAGCGTGCGCAATGATCCTAGTTCAAGGAATCATGTCACCACGTTATGAAAAGTGCACTAGGAACCCAAGTGCAAACTTAAATAATTTGAATCCTTCACCCCACCAGTTGGAGGTTTAGGCATTTATTGTGTGTGCGTAGACCATAGTGTCATGTTGGTGAGCATTCATAATAGTCACACTAGTGCGTAACCCTACCACAATCACTAAAGTAGGTTTCAAAACTTGCGATAATCGCAAATAAAACTATAAAAGTTGTTGTAGGAACAATTATACTATTTAAAAGAATCATCTCAATAATCATGATTAAAATAATTCAACTGTTGTAAGGATGATTAAACTTTTATAAAGAATTAATAACCATAATCATAATCAATCAAATAAATTTGTTCCTTAAAGAAATTAAAGTTATTATAGCGGAAAATCTCAAAAGTATTTAAAGCGCCGAATTGAGACCACATGGTCATTTATTTTGTTCAATCCTTAGCGCTATCTTTAATTAGCCTTGCCATATTTTTAATTCACTTCACTTCATTATCTCTCAGGTTTAAAAATATCTATCCAAAATGCGTTGTCATTAAAAATGGGTTATTTATCATGAATTCCCTACATAAATTCTAATTTAAATATTATCAAAATGGTAACTATTTTTCTCTATGTTTTGTTTCTTTCACTAGTAGTTGCTTCTCTTGTAGTAGCTACACATATGAGAGACAAATGCTATAGTCACTTCAAAATATTTTTCCTTTTGTTATTGGAAATCCTTTCCTTCTGAGGCAAATAAACTAAACCACAACAAAATGATTTTGAAAGTCATAAAATTTGTCCATAAATGGATTGGGTGAGCTTTACTCAAACTTTGGAAATAACTTACTGGTTTCATTATTGAATTAAAAGTTTGATTGAAAATAAATATCAAGATTGGAATTTAACGCCATACAGGAAATATATATATTGATCCTTGTTAAATTTAATAATGAATCCAGAGAAGATACTTAGGCATAGTCCTTCCACAATGTAGAAAATATAAGAATATCATAGTATACATGCCAATGCAGAAGGTATGAGGATATCCATGATTTTTCCCAGAATATATGGGGAACATTTATGATTTGACATACCGAGCATTTATGCAGGAAATATATAAAGAATATAACAGTGAAAATTCTAGCGTAGAAGGTATGAGGATATCCATGATTTCGCCCAACATATATGAGGAACATTATGATTGACATACAGAACATTTATGCAAGAAATAAATAAGGAATATAATAGTAAAAATGTCAGCACAGAAGGTATGAGGATATCCATGATTTATCCCAGCATATATGAGGAACATTACGATTGACATACAAAGCATTTTTGTAGGAAATATATAAAGAATATAACAGTAAAAATGCTAGCACAAAAGGTATGAGGATATCAATGATTTCTCCCATCATATATGAGGAACATTATGATTAACATACAAAACATTTATGTAGGAAATATATAAGGAATATAACAGTAAAAATGCTAGTGCAGAAGGTATGAGGATATCCATGATTTCGCCCAGCATATATGAGGAAAATTATGATTGACATACAGATCATTAATGCAGGAAATATATAAAGAATATAATAGTAAAAATAACCGTTGTGTAAATAACAATAAAATTCATAACTAAAGAACAATAAATCCATAACGCTAGAATGATGTGTGAAATAACAATAAAGATGCATTATCTAACAATGATAGATTGCATAGCATTCGCACTCAAGTATTACTGATCATCAGATCATTAGAATCTGAAACTGTAGAGAAGTGGTGAAATCTATGAGACATGAGGCCACAATGGAAATTGGAAATACATATAACAATGGAAGTGGAAATGCTAGGTAGAAAGTTAAAAAAGGTGTAAGCATGGTGAACACTCAGAGTAAAAAGAGGTGTCAGGAAGAGCTTACAACTCAAGGGAAAGGCAGGAAATCTGCTGGAAATAAAGCGGCAAGCGGAGGAATGATCCCTACACTTATTATCCACTGCATAGGAAAGTAGGGCATTGAATCTAAATCTTTAATGCCGGAGTGAAATACAGTCGATTTGGCTCATGGTAGGCCTTTCGAGAGTTTTCAAACTAATAACAGGATCAAGGAATAGAGGATAAAAACACAATTTTGCATACTGATCTTCTCCATGGAAGAAAATAATGAAAATAAATATTTTTGGAAATCGGGAATAAAAAGAAAAGCAATTAGGAGATAAAAAGAAAGCATGAAACAGGTTTTGAGTCTAGGGCTCATTCTAGCCATGTACAAATAGACAATAACTCAAAAATAAAGGGTACTTTGGATGGCAAGGGTTTCTTACAGAATGATTCAAGCGACAAGGGAATTAAAATTACCGTAGAATTACATGGGCAAGGAAATCTCATGGAAATGAAGTCGTCATATGAGTACAGTAAAATAAACAAGTTTAAATTAAATTTCATTGCAAGTAACAACTTTGGTAGGCATACCTTAGCCAAATGTGAATGATCCAGGTGTAGGGTTTCAGAATAGTCCCTATTCTCACTCCATTAATTCACTAAACCCTTCACAATTAATTCCATTTCACCTTCATATCACCTTCACATCACCTCCACATCATTACATTACCTCATCATTAGGTTATAACTATGCTTTTCCAGAGTTTATCAATTCTTAACATTTTTTAAGTGGATTTGTGGATTTAAACTTTAAAATGAAATATCTTATGTATACCTAACAATTAGAATGAGGTTGTTGACATGTGTAGGTACAAAAGAAGCTTCCTAGGGACTTTTATGTGGCACTCTATGTTCAATTTCGAATTTGAGGAGATCATGGAGTAGATTATTGAGAAGATCATGGATGAGATCATGGACCTCATGGAGAATATTATGGAGGATAGCGTTATGTGTCTAGATGGTTGAGAGATGTATGGAACTAAGAGAGATTAGTGGATCACATTTTATGAGTTTTTTTTTATCATAGCTCTTGTATAAATGGGAGTGCCTCAACTTCATTCGAACTTGTGATCCTAAATTAGAAATTGTAATCGTTTGGAACAGGGGACGAGAATGTGTTTCCACATTTGGGTCTCCTTTGAAGTGGTATGCTTGTGGATTTATGGAAATTTATGGCCTCACTTGCATGTGATTTGCTTATTTTAGGTATAATAACTTCATTTTATGTTTTTGTTTGATTTAGGCTTTTAAGTTTTTTTTTAAATGTTCTGTGTGGAGGAGATCCTAAAATTCAGGTGTTCTTGTGAGAGAACCTTAGGGTCTTGACAATTGTTGGATCTAGGTTTGATTAGTTGTTAAAAGAGATTTTGATGAATATGTTCATGTAAGGGAACTTTAAGATCTCAGACATATTAGGAATCTTTATAGATCTATATATTTTAGGTAGCACTTATAAGTTTACCTTCCCAGGTTGAAAATTAAATTGAAATCTGGTTGACATCATCAATTAGAACTAAACATTTGGTGCCTTTATTAGGAAGTGAAACTAGAAGGATTATGAATATATTGTTTTCTAAATTTTCTTTTATGAACTAACTTGTGAACCTTGGTGACAATGGGATCTTCATAAGAGTTCAAGTTTGGAGTGTTTTTGTTTTCACAATTAGTTTAATTAGTTTCATTCAGTTTTAAACCCCCCATTTCTTACTAAGTCATCTACGAATGAGGAATTTGAAGATGATAGGCAGTACTCTTGGAAACAGAGATAATCTCAGGTGGACAAAATAACCTTGCACCAAATCCAAGGATGAAACAAGTTACTCACATCCTTGCAAACAATCGGGTAAAAAATTTAAATCTTGATGTGAGCATTTTCTGGAATTCTTAGTCGGTAGGTGGCTTCATTGGAAGCATTCTTTTTACCTGGGAAATAAATAAATCTTTCAAGCAATTAGATAGAATATATTAGGACAATAAAAAGAGTTCGTTATCATTAGAAGTGTTAGTCATTAGAAGTTTTTCATCTTATTTTCGAAAATAATAAATCATCAACATTTCCCATGAATAAATTAGTAAGAGCAACTGCATCAAAGCAGCTAACACACTTAAAAAATAATAAAAAAAATAAAATAAACAAAACAGATATTAGTATGCCACTCTTCCTATGTAGCGACCGGGGAAGATCAATAAATCTATTGATTTATTTCAAATAAAATACTCTCTCATGGTGATCTGGCATTTTATCGATTAAAAAGAAATTTACAATTATTTGTAGGCCAAAGTTAACATTGATTGACATGCCCCTACTGTACATCCACGAGGAGAAATTCAATCAGCCAAACTTTTCTACAACAATATCTCGGGAAAAGTAGACAACACATTCTTTCAAGATTATTTTTAAAAAAAAGGTGGGCTGGGACTTATAATGCGTACGTCTTGCATGTGTCTATTGGTGTTCCCGGATATCACTCTTCGATTTCCTTCCTTTTTTTGAATTTTTTGTTGTAGGAATATATCTGGGAAAAACACCACCACTATATGTTCCACCATAAGAAGGAAGATGAAAACGAGAACGCCCCCTCGGCATTTGTTTACTCTGAGACCACTTATGGTGATGAGGAAGTGATCCAGAGCACAGATGTGTATGGTGCTGGCAATGTTAAGACTGATGAGTACGAGAAGGCGTTGAAAGAAGAGAAGCATCACAAGCAAAAGGAGAATTTCGGTGAAATGGTAGTTGTGGCTGCTGGAGCCTTTACATTGCACGAGAAGCACACAGGAAAGAAGGATCCAGTACTATTTCTGAGGCACAGATCGAAGAAGGAGATTACTAGCGGCTGGCTGATGGGAGAAGAGGTTACGTCTTCCATGAGAATCATGAGAAGAAGGAATCCAAAGAAGAAGTAGAAGAAACTCAAGAAAAAAAAAGCATCGCCACCTCTTCTAGCTCTGCTCATTGCCTCTCTTGTATTACAAATAGTGTTCTTATCTTCCTCTGTTAGTCAGATTTTGTGTGGTGTGGTTTTGAAATTCAAATCAAGCTGATATGAACTGATACATCACTCGATCCATTGTCTTCCCCTTCCTGTGATTTCCTATCTTAGTCGTATCTTTCAGATCCGATCTTGATCAGATCATTATGTATCCTAAGCTGCCATGTTGGCGGATAAATACCTCCCTAAAGCAGTCCCTTCTAAACCTAAACTTGGCAGAGAATACATTCTACCAGTTGATCCCAATTTCATCCCCATGCATTGATCATAAGAAAATAGGATGCAGGGTTACATTCGAATCCGCAGCTCTCAATCTGTGGACTTGGAGGAATGCAACTGGAAGGATTTCCGCGTAGAGGTGAAGCCCAATGTTAAAGGATCATCCAAATGGGCATTCAATTCCAACAACAGCCATGGCAGAGATCCAGATTTCGTCAAGGAAGAAAAGGAGCAGACGCCTCTGCTCAGATCGGTTTTATGCATTCATAACAACACGGGAGAGGAGTGATTGAGTTCATCAAATAAAGAAAACTGAGATGTGAATTTCTTCTACCATCGATGGGTCAAAGATGCATGTGAACAACTGTTCTGTTATGATTTCTGGGACTTTTCCCTAGATCTGGCCACCACCAAACTATTACTCGATATTCTCACGATATGCATTTAATTCTCATTCTCAAGATTCAACGTTATTCCTTGTCCTTCATAGAAAAAGACCTCCGGATCTTGAACACCGCCTGAAAAATTGAACCAATTCCCCAGCTTGAATCTCATTCAATCCATAGACGCGTGCAATACCATCTCCAACTGATATCACTCAATTGATCTCATCAACTTGTAGATTGGTGAAATAGTTGGTAATTATCCTTTCTAACGGAGTAATGAGTTCCACACGTTCTACCACTTCTCCGTTCATTCCCAATAGTAATCGTAAAACACCAATTCTTGATCAAGACACAAATTCCCAAGAAAATAAAGGGTTCGATATATATGTGTTCACATTTTTAGTTCAATTCTAGAGCTCCTTAATAGATTCAAGAAGGAATTGGTGAGCCTGCTGATCATTAATCTGGTTATCCATTGGCCCAATTGAACGAAAGGTTATAGGCATGAGTCTTGCCATTTTGATACATTTGGGCATGCTCACATAGCTTGTTGTAGAAACATGGTTGGTAATATGCCTCCCGGAAGCGATAAAGAATTTTGCTTAAAAGTTCGAGGGTATTGGCGTCGGAGAAGGAAGTCTCACCGCCATAAAAGCGGCACCTACCTCCACAGTCCCAGGATAAGTTTAGGTAAGACTCAGTTCATTTTGGCAGGATTTGGATATTGATTTTTTGTGGAGTCATTTCAAAATTGAAGTATTTTAAAATTCCGTTGTAAAAGCTAATGCCTCTGTCACGTGCATAAGTAAGGTTCTCAAGTTTGCAGGAATTAACAATGTTGCTCAACCCATATGGACAATCGAAGAGGGAGAAGATGATCCGATCAACATAAAATCAAAAAAAATATTGTTGACTCCCTAAACCCTGATTCTCAGTCGTTCTTTATTATTTTTAATTGGTTATTAACATTACCATGCACATGTTATTTATCATGCACATTTAAGTAATCATATGACACAAAGAGGGAGATAAATTAATTTTCATGATTATTATTGGACTATTATCAACATCGGGAATTAGACTAAATTTATGTTGTTGAGTCTTATAAAGTTGTTTCATTTGGCATCTATTTTTGCGTGAGAATCACTAAGAAATTGGCCATTTCTTTTTTAACATGCTTATGTTCTTTATGCCAAGTTCTTTTACAGATTTTGGATGATCAACTGATCACTAAAGAAACTAATTGAGCGCATAATTTGTCTCCAAAAGACTAATTTCATGGGAAATTCTAAAGAACAAGTTCATGAATATAAATGAAATTTCAAGAAAATTATGAATTCTTACGGCTTCCTATAATAGTTTAATCGTTTGACATGTTGCATGATAGATTAGAAAAATTGGAAGAGTTGGGTTTGTTCCTAAATGTAAAAGTATGGTGAAAAACCTATCCACATTTGAATTCGACATCTCCAAGTGGTGATTAAGGACTAGTCAAACTCAACTATTTTTAGTAGAATTCATGAATTTACATTCCATTGCTATATTTTCCAGTTTTGTGTCACCATAATTCATTTATTTTCTAGTGAGAGTCATTATCCATTTTTCATTACCACATACACTTCACTACATTTTCTTCAATCCTAACCCACAATGACTAACTACGGTCATCTACAAGTTGTTTGGTCCACTTTACCTATTCATTGTCAATTTCATTTTTTCCTTCCAGTAAACCCTTCCTTCCATACACCATTGATTCAAAGTCCTTGAGTCTAAATATTTTTCTATAACACCCTGAAGCTTGCATGCCATGAGGGCAAGCTATCATGTCGATAAACAAAGGGAATACATCAATGTCGCTTGATCAATAGGATCTTATGAGTATTCGACAACAACACATGCATTCATACTTAGAAAGATGTGTTAGGCATCTTGACTCCTATTGGAATCAATGGTGGGAGCTCTCGTGTTGACTGGTGGCATACATCAATGGCCACTAAGTTAACAATTCTTGTTATATTCGATACCAAACATTTATTCACATAGAAAAGAATTATGCCAATAGCGTTGAGAGACTTGAAGACCAATCATTTTGTAGTAGAGGAAGCATATTTATTTTCATTCTTTTCATTTTTGATGTAACTGACTTGAGGAAAAGTCAATACATAAGGCTAGGGGGGGAAAGTGTAAATTCTGGAATTTTTTTATACCTTCCAGAGCCTTATACGTTTTTAGTCGCATTCAATGTGATTCAAACATTAATTGAAGATCAACAACTGATTTAGCGACGGAAGATCGACCAACCAGTTGCTTGGCCGACCTTGATTCGAACATTGATGAGATCCGTTAGCGGATGCGACAACAATAAAAGATTCACTTTTTGACCTTTTTCACAACTAAGTAAAGAAGATTATGAACAGAATTTTTGCGATACCGCGTGCGCAACTCTCATCCATTTTTGAAAGGGTAAGTTAAGATATGATATTTTTGCTTTTAACCATTTTGAATTCCTTGAAAATTGAAGATGATAATTTTTGGAAAAAACTTCACTTCCTTTCCTCATTTCACCACAATTTTGCCAAAACCATTTAATTCAAAAACCATCAGTTTGGGGGGAGGGATACATTTTACATACGTATACTTTGTCACCTTCATATTTTTCCATATTCATATATCACGCTCTAAAAACTCACATGCCTTCAAAATATATTCACTATTACTTGAGCATACTCGTAAACTTTGTCAAAAGTATTTAAAGTTAATTGGATACCAACACAATCATGGTTTTCACACAAGAACCAATATGATGCATTCCAACAAAAATAATCTGCAATAAAAAATCACATTATGCAAAGATCATAAATTAACATTGAATGTAACAAGCACAATGGTTGAAACACAAGAACCAACCAAGTTTCAGTTCATCAAAAACACTTTGCAAAAAGTTAAGTAAATGATATCATGCAGAGTTTAAGGCAAAGCTCAGTCGCAGTTCATCAAAATACTTTGCAAAAGTTAAATAAATGATATCATGCAGATTTTAAGCCAAAGCTCAAGTATCATAAAGTAATGTAATTGATTGCATGAGGACATCCAATACCTTCATTTTAGGGGTATGTGGGGTTTCCAAATAATTACTGTTCTCCTCCGATAGTCACTAAAACCTTTACAATTACTTCCATTTCACCTTCATATCAAATTCATATCACCTCCACATCATTACATTTTCCTCATCATTGGACATGTACTTCCAGAGTTTATCAATTCTTAACATTTTAAGTGGATTTGCATTGGTTAAACTTTTAGAAAATAATATGTGCTCTTATACCTAACAATTAGAGATGGGGTTTGTTGACATGTGTAGGTACAAAAAAAAGCTTCCAAGACACCTTTATTTGGCACTCTATGTTCAAATTCGGATTTGAGGAGATCATGGAGGAGATCATTGAGAGATCATGGACCTCATGGAGAATATCATGGAGGATGGGGTTATGTGTCTAGATGGGATTTGAGAGATGTATGGAACTAAAGAGAGATTAGTGGATCACATTTATGAGTGTGTTATCATAGCTCTTGTATAAATATGAGTGTTACCTCCTTCATTTGGAGGCTTGTAATCCTAGAATTAGAAAGAATTGTAATCTTAGAGTTGGTTTTGGAGATTTTTAAATAAAGAATCATATTTTGCTTCCACATTTGAGTCTCTTTTGAAGTGGTATGCTTGTGGAGTTGGAGGACCCCCATGGCATCCTTGCATCTTTGATTACCCTGTATTTTAGGTATAACTTAATTTATGTTTTGTTTGATTTCAACTTTTTTAGTTTTTGTTAAATGTTCTAATATTGGAGAGTCCTAAAATTTAGATGTTCTTGTCAAAGAGGTATAGTCTTGACAATTGTTAGATCTAGGTTTGATTAGTTGTTGAAAGAGATTTTTGATGAATATGTTCTTGTAAGTGAACTTTAAGATCTCGGACATATTAGGAATCTTTCTAGATATATATATTTTAGGTAAGCTTCTAAGTTTACCTTCAGGGTTGACATTAAAATAGAAACTCGATTGACATCTCAATTAGAGACTAAACACTCGAGAAGTTGTTGTCCACTTAGCGCATCCATCTCCGGCTTTCCAGTGTGACCTCTTGGTGCCTCCATTAGCATTAGGGGTATCTCTTCCCCTAAGACCCTTTGAGCATAAAAGAGGGGACCCTTGCCTTACAATGCCATAGAATTATAGCACCGGATCACCTAAAGTCAGGGCTACACTTGTTACTGGTGGGTATCCCCAAATCTGAAAGAGAAAGTTAGGTCAAGATTAGAATTTGAGTTGTGTCATGTGCATGAAGTAAATGATCAAATACTCCTCCTTTGCCATATATTTTATAGAGTTTCCTAGTAATTAGTTTTCCAAAATTCTCATTATTAGATTCCTTTTCATTAATTTAATTGGAAAAAACCTCCCACGTAAACATGTCGCCCGATCCCCCTAGTTGCACCAGAAAATTGGTTTATTAATTAATTAAATTTGTCTATTTCCCTCACCCACCTAAAATCATTCCCTTACAAAAGCGGCTCCTCGGTGTCCCAAATTTTCCTTTACAAATCTTAAATGACTTACTGCTTACTTAATTCCTAGTTGAGTTTATAAATAGAAATTGAAGGCTAGATTCCTTACTAAGTTAGGCATTTAGTATTTTCTTTAGAAAGTTTCCTTTTCTTTTTTAAGTTTCATTTTTATTGTAAGTTTCCCCTTTTCCTTTTTAACTAAAATCAATTTATGTAAGTGTAGATATAAAAAACCATTTTCTCTTGCAATAAATTTAATCCTCCATTATAATTTTGACTTTAATAATTATGTTTGAATTTCATGCCCCTTCTTGTTACATGTTTATTTTTATTTTATTTCTTTACAACCACTTGTTCTACTTAGACCTAGGTTTTTAATTTTCACTAGGTTGGAAGCGTCCCAGTTTTAAAGGGAACTTTTAGTTATTAATTTTTACTCATTCCATCATCTATTTTAAGTCGGCCCGAGTCCTAAGGGGCATAGTTTTCTAGGCACTAGGTTTCTTTACTTGTCAATGAAAATCACGACGTGCGTGCCCTTGGGGATGCTACATGCTCCAAGGGTGTCACTGCTATCCTTCCATTTCTTTATTATTGACGTGCTATTCAGGAGGCCGAACTATGTTCTCAAGGGTGCCACTCACCTCTTGAATGAATTTGGTAGACATCAAACCCACAAGGTCAATACTCCTTAATTTGATCTTGTGGGAGATAAAGGACCTCTAAGGAATAAGGTTTCTGTAATGCAGCCCTCTTAGAATCATCGTTAGCGACTTTCATAGTCTTCCCTTACAACATCATGGTTCTTCTCGAACTAGGTGTCGTTGCTTCTGAAAATTTCGAGCCACATCAGAAGTGCTAGTAGGTTGTGGAAGGGTTCAGCGCCACAACTCTCCCTCAATGTCCTTGGTTATTAGATAAGTGACCCTTTATAGCAAATGTCTTGAATTACAGTGGAAAGCGAAGCTATCGTTAGCCTACATCCATCAATGAATCATGTCGGTAATAATAATAACATCATCCATAACATCTAATCATATGTACGCATGTCACATAAACAACATTCAAATCCTATTGTCCACTCCCTGACTCAATATAAACTCCAAGGAAGTTTGTCGATGCCATAAACATCATCAACCTATCATGTATCATGCACACTCAAGAAAACTGAGTCAATAACACCTATCTGTGTAAATGCAACAAAATAACATGTCATCAAATCCACAATATCTCATAATGTAATCAAAGCGACCAATAGTATAATACTTTGGATCACTTGCAAGAAAGTATCCTCAAATAATAAGTTAAACTCCGGTCGCGGCGCAAAGAGAGGGATGTTACACTTCTTATATACTACACTACACATTGCACCATATAATCCATGCACTCCTTGAAAACCATGGCAACACCGTTCAAAGACACATTCCGACCTCTAAGCTCCATTCTGAAGTCATATTTCCCATGTCTGGTCATGATAACTGATGATGACATTTACAATGATGACATTTATTGATCATTCCGGGTATATTGCTCATTCATGAGGCCAAAAGCATATCAACTCATGCATATTAATTTAGACCTTATTGCAGCATTGATTGCATTAAGGTATCTTATTTTAACTATGTGTTTCTCCACGAGAAAGAGAGAGAGTTAACTTATGGTTGTCAATTTTCTTTTAAAGAGATTAATAATATTTTATGCTCATTTTAATTGACCCAATTCTTCGGTGATGGGGGGTCATAACCATATAGCACTTTAAATTGGGTAATTTTTGGAGGTAAAGTAATACATAATATCATACCAATATTCCATTAGATGGAACCACCGCATCCATTTCCTTTGTTTATCCCATTAATGTAGAACCTAAAATAAAATGAACAAAGGCTGATGTAAACTTAAAACTTGCATCAACCACTTTTAAAAATGAACAAAGGCTGATATAAACTTAAAACTTGCATCAACCACTTTGTGTACTTTGAAAGAAAAATAGGGTTTATGGTTTACACAATTAAATGATGATGAAAAAAAGTTGGTGTGTATGTCAAATTTGATTTTAGAAACCCTCCCATGTCATTGAGGCATGTGAATAGTATATACATGTCAAATTTCATTGCATACAGAAACAATTTGAAAAAATCTCAACATTGGCCCCATTCACATGTCATTGTTGCCCATGTCTAGTCCTAGTACAATTTCTGTTTGGTTCGACAGTACAGACATCTCGCATCTAGTACTGCAAGGGAATATTTTTATGGTGATGATTAAGCAATCAACGAAAAAAGGGGATTTTTCATGACAACTATGACACACATACATTGTATATACATTAATGTAGAACCTGAAAGAAAAATGAAGAAAGGTGACAAATCGTATCCCATGTGTACATTTGAATATACTTGCTAAGAATTAGCTATACTTGGAACCGCATCATCCATTTCCTTTTTTTATCCCATGTAAATATTCTTGCGATGAATTTGCTATATTATCAACAAACATTTTTCGTTGATAATATAGCTAATTTGTTGCAAGATTGTTTACATTTGTTGCTCTTGGGACGAAATCAAACGATGCTTGGATTCATTTCATATTTGGTTTATCCACTTGAAATTAAAATTTGATGCTTTGCAAGCTAGCTGGACCTTGAGTCAAATATAAATATGAAATTAGGAACCATTAACATATCTACTAGAAAATATGAAAAATAGGGTTTATGATTTATATGATGAATTGATGATGGAAAAAGTGGTGTGTGAGTCAAATTTGAGTCCAGAAAACCTCTCATATTGTTAAGGCATGCTAATAGTCTATCCATGTCAACTTTCAATGCATACAGAAATAGTTTGAAAAAATTTCAACGTTGGCCCCATTCATAGATCATTGTTGCCCATGTCTAGTCCTAGTACAATTTCAATTCCTTGCTCCTTTTAAAATTCGTTCAACAGTACACATGTCCCCGCATCTAGTACTGCAAGGGAGTAATTTTATGGTGTTGATTAAGAAATCAATGAAAAAGAGGGATTTTTCATCACAACTATGACACACATACATTGTATATACATTAATGTATAACCTTAAAGAAAAATGAAGAAAGATTGATGCAAACTTAAAACTTGCGTCAACCAATTTGTGTACTTTGAATGAAAAATAGGGTTTATGGTTTACATGATGAATTGATGATGGAAAAAAGTGGGTGTGTGAGTCAAATTTGAGTTAAGAAGACCTCCCATGTCATTAAGGAATGTGAATAGTCTATCCATGTCAAATTTTAGTGCATATAAAAATAGTTTTAAAAAAGTTCAATGTTGGCCCCATTCACAGGTCATTGTTGCCCACGTCTAGTCCTAGTACAATTTCCATTCCTTGTTCCTTTTAAAATTCGTTCGACAATACACATGTCCCCGCATCTAGTACTAAAAGGGAGTATTTGTATGGTGTTTATTAGGAAATCAACGAAAAAGAGGGATTTTTCATCACAACTATGACACACATACATTGTATATACATAAATGTAGAACCTAAAATAAAAATGAAGAAAGGTTGATGCAAACATCAAACTTTTTTCAAACAATTTGTGTACCTTGAAAGAAAAATAGGTTCTATGGTTTACATGATGAAATGATGATGGAAAAAAGTGTGTGTGTGAGTCAAATTTGAGTCCAAAATTCCTCCCATGTCATTAAGGCATGTGAATAGTCTATCTATGTCAAATTTTAGTGCATATATAAATAATTTGAAAAAATTTCAACGTTGGCCCCATTCATAGGTCATGGTTTCCCATGTCTAGTCCTAGTACAATTTATGTTCGGTTCGACAGTACACACGTCCCTGCATATAGTACTGCAAGGGGATATTTTTATGGTGTTTATTAAGAAATCAACGAAAAAGAGGGATTTTTCATGACAACTATGACACACATACATTGTATATTCATTAATGTAGAACCCGAAAGAAAAATGAAGAAAGGAGACA
Source organism: Picea sitchensis (assembly GCA_010110895.2). Classification (NCBI taxonomy): domain Eukaryota; kingdom Viridiplantae; phylum Streptophyta; class Pinopsida; order Pinales; family Pinaceae; genus Picea; species Picea sitchensis. The sequence continues at coordinate 17,422 of SNQJ01S0145177.1, forward strand.
AATTGTATCCCATGTGTACGTTTGAAGATACATGCGAAGAATTAGCTATACTTGGAACTACATCATCCATTTCCTTTGTTTATCCCATGTAAATATTCTTGCAACGAATTAGCTATACTATCAATGAAATTTTTTCATCGATAGTATAACTAATTCGTCACAAGATTATTTACATTCGTCGCTCTTGAGATGATATCCTTTCCTTATCTCTTGCTGACGAATTCCCTTCTTTGTCTCTCTTGCCGACTAAAATGTTTTCATAAGTGATGGGTACTAAATTATCCTTGATTTTCTCGTCTAGTACCTATTCTACTTCTTTTCACACCACCATATATATCAATATTTCTTGAAGGTTAAAAAGATCAACTTCAACTTAGAAAATAATCCAATATCAATATATTTCTCTACTTCTATAGAGACTACTCTCTCTATGTTTTAAAAGATAACTACATGACACTACACTTAAATGACAAATTCCAACAATTGATGGTTTTAATTAGGATTCATTTCATATTTGGTTTATCAACTTGAAATTAAAATTTGATACTTTGCAAGCTATATGTACCTTGAGTCAAATACAAATATGGAATTAGGAATCATTAACATATATACTAGAACATATGAAAAATAGGGTTTATTGTTTACATTATGAATTGATGTTGTAAAAAAGTGGGTGTGTGAGTCAAATTTGAGTCTAGAAACCCTCCCATATCGTTAAGGCATGCAAATAGTCTATCCATGTCAAATTTTAGTGCATACAGAAACTGTTTGAAAACATTTCAACGTTGGCCCCATTCACAGGTCACTATTACCCATGTCTAGTCCTAGTACAATTTTTGTTCCTTGTTCCTTTTAAAATCCATTTGAAATTACATACGTCCCCACATATAGTACTGCAAGGGAGTATTTTTATGGTGTTGATTAAGAAATCAACAAAAAAGAGGGATTTTTCATCACAACTATGACACACATACATTGTATATACATGAATGTAGAACCTAAACGAAAAATGATGAAAGACTGATGAAAACTTAAAACTTGCTTCAACCAATTTATGTACTTTGAAAGAAAAATAGGGCTTAAACAAAAATTATGTAGAAATGACAAACACGTTCATCGAAACTTCATTGATGAAATACTATGACGACACTATTGATGATATCTATGATCATGATGGTATACAAATGAAAGAGCTTCTCTTTATTCAAGAATAATTTATCCTCTACTGAAAAAGGCCAACCACGTGAAGGTGGAAGCTCATATAGCCCCTCCCCTCCCCCTCACATTACTCTGAATTGATCCCTAATACCCAATCTATAAAATAGAAAATAATCGAAAGCAACATCCTAGTAAGATTCATGCATAGAAAGTACAAAAACAAAAAATAATGAAGGTAAATGAAAATATGTGTTTGTAAATGATATTTTTAGTTTACCATGTACTTTAGTATATTGGAAACTATTTTCAGGTTTCACATAATAATTAAACAACATGTAACATAGTATATAAAAACGTCACATAAAACTTAAAAACATGTAATTAAACCATGACATTATAAGTAAATTATTTTAAGAGAGTAATTCATACAAATTAAAATATATAGTCACGTACCTAATCCAACCTCAACATTTGTGTAATCATCCTTATTTTGTATCTTGATATTCTTCATCGAACTCAACATCTGTATCATCATCTGGTTCGAAAACGGTGTTGAAAGGATTGATGATATCATCATCGTCATCAATGTCACTTTAAAGCATATTTTTATCGACACCATTATCAAGAATTGCAATATTGTCTCCTAGTACGTCTGTATCATGATATTCTTTGTCTTCTTCATTTGTCGACCCTGCATGATCTTTGGCTTTGTCTAATCTGGCAAATCATCTTCTTGATCTTCACTATCATCTTCTTCTTGTAAATGAGTATACTTAACTGGCCTTCCTCTTGGATCATATCTAACAACAAATGACCAATCCCTCTCACCTAGAACATTTGAGTGAAAGACATGTTTACATTGGCTTGGAAAAACATAGCGATCATTTCCTCTTTCAAACACCATTGTTTTAATCATTGGAAATCCGTTGGCATGTTGAATAACAGTTATTTCCCCATCGCGTTCATGCATTCGTAACCTATACCATTTGACATAGAACATAACTAATTTGAAGGAATTAAAGTCACACTCAAGTATATCATTTAAATACCCATAGTATTTATTTTCATATTCTTGGGGATGTTTGTCACTCATAGAGGAAACATTAGTGACCTAGAATACTGCAGTTATCCTACTATCAGAAATTTTCCTGGTTTCATCCAATTGTTTGATGTGAAATTGATGACCATTGCACCAGATAGCCTTGTGGTGTTTCAACTGCAATATCCCAGATATGTAAAAAATGAATTGTCAATTAATAAATTAACATATATATTTATATAACTTGGAAAGTATATGAAAAATAGAGTACACATGTAGTCACATTAATATAATATAAAATAACTAAATAAAATGCGTGAATTTTCTTTCCTGTCCATCTTTCAAACCATATGCTAAATCAATTTCCCTTTGTGTAACATTGGCATCTCCGTTATGGCAAGATTCTCTAACCAATTTAGACAGTCGTTGCCATGATAACCTACATCCATTATTTTGTTTACATCTTTAAATCCATACATTCATCCAATCAAGATTGTTTGAAATGTATAAATGCAGTGCATCCCACTCTTGAGCAACTGAATCAAAAAATCATAATTCACCAATATTAAATATTAGTTATAGCATCCATGTAGGTTATAAATATTAATAATTTATGAAATAAGAGATATTAATATATTAATGAGTATGATCATATACACAAAAAATGAAAATTTGTATGTATTATTAACATAAATCTCCACAATTATTAATATATTACCTCTCACTTTTTTCATTCTACCTTTCCCCAATAGGTGCTCCTAATATTCAATTTTTTTTATGGAATTCACATCCCAAATGTGATCCACTGCATGCATAGTTGGTGTTGCTAGTTTAGGAAGATACTAACTAATATACGCCATGGATTGATATACCATATATCCCTCCACCATAGAACCCTGAGGACGTTCTCTTTGTCTAACCAACGCCTTCAATGATTTCAAGTGCCTCCCCACCATTCACATTGACCTTGTGTGAACAAGTCCACAAATTTCAATCTCCTCAACCTCGTGTATGAGGTAGTGTTCTTGTGCATTGAAAAATGTTGGAGGTATATAATTTTTCATTTCACACATTAGACGAGGAATTTCTCTCTTCCAATACTTAATATCATCTTTATGGATTTCTTTCAATGACAACCATCTACATGTGATCATGACACAAGAAAATAAAATGTTTCAACATAACATAATATAATATATTACATTACAAGTAAAACACCTGTCATTAAGTACAACAACAATTTGAAAGAACATTTTTCATATAAATCACAACTACTTACCTCATGTATTTTCCAAGATCATATATAACTTGTTTGATGTTGTTGTCAAAGTCATTTGGGAGAGATAGTGGTAGAACATATTGTAAATAAAAAATGAATCATTATTTGTTTTGACCAAAGTAGACAAAAAAAAATAAAAAATTAAAAGATGTATAAGGTCAATATATGTAAATATGTATACAAAAATTATTACCTTAATGAAGGTATGCCAATCATGTGTTTTTACCCCACCAAATTCACCTTTTTTCGTTAAGATATTATTTATGTTTGAAGCAAAACTCGTGGAAAATTTAATTCTTTGAATGACCTCTTTTACATCATCTCTTTGTTGCACTGTTAATAACCATGGAAGGTTATTTCGGTCTAGTCCATCTCTATTTGATCGGATCACACTTTGCATTGCATGATTGGCTTCTTGAATGTAATTTCAAATTTTGACAATTTTTTCTTTGTCCCTCCTACCATCTATGATTCACCATAATGTTTTTGTCACATTCTTCCTGATATGCATTGTATCAAACAAATGAGATGTTTTTAGATCCTCATAGTAGGGAAACCTCATGCATTGAGTGGGATAACATTTCATTCCTCGTGGAAGCCCATTATTAATACCTTCATGATGGCAGCCTTCATGAAGAATAAAATAAATCACAAAAATAATTATCAAATATGGTAAAATAAATTCAATGATTAAAATAAACATTCAAAAAATTACATGATGTACGATACATAAATAAATTGAGTACCTTGACGATTTCTATTATATTTCAACCTTCATAGGTGAGGTGTCATTCTTCGTGGTTTTAAACCAGTCTCTTCTTTCCCATTGAAAAAATGTTTTTTAGTAGTATGATACCTATGGTTCTTATGTAGGAGGTGCCTATACTAATCAAACACCACCTTTCCTAAACTTTTTGAATTATGATACTTCATCTTAGGACCACAAACTGGACATGCAAATTTACCCTTTGTTTGAAGACCTACAACAAATGGATTAATGTCAATTATATGATGAGATTATTTAAAAATTAAACGTGCAACATGATATCATTTAAAAATTATATAGTATTAAAGATCAATATTATAATGCTACATACCACAAAAATGTGTTAGTCTTGGGGCATCATGAATTGTCCATAAAATTATTCCATGGAATTTAAATTTCTTCTCCCCTATTGGTTTACAAATGTCATACATAGTGATTCTAGTCCATAACTTTAGTAGCTCGTGGATAAGAGGCTCGATATATACATTCATGTCTTTAACCTGGTCCTTACCTAATTGTTTGAAATTACACATAATTACTATAATCATGATATCATGTATATATAACTAAATAAATAAACAAAATATTGTTGGCCCTCGACCAAATTTTGGAGAAACTTGGTCGTGTTTGACCAGTTTTTGGACTTTGATAGGATGGTCGAAGACAAAGTGCCAAGCGAAGCGGAGATCACAGGATCTTGCCCCCTTTTGTGGGTTTTTTGGGTTTAGGGTTTATGTAATGGATATGGGATGTCGGCCCATGGGTTTACTCATGTTTAGGCCCCTTTTATAAACTATAAATAAGTATCTTGGCAATGTAAGTAGGTGGTTCTAAGTCAGTTGTAAGCCAGTGATAAGCTAGTTGCAAGTCAGTGTTGAGTCAGTTGTAAGCCAGTGAGGTAAGTGGAAATAGTTGTAAATTCTTTGTGCATACTGTGTGTTAAGAACTTGTAGAGCTAAGTGCAAGTGATTGTAAGGAGGATTTGTGATGTGCCAAGCTTGAGGAAGGAGGATCTAGAGAGGTGCGCACAGATCTCTTGTCCTATGTGGAGTTGGTTTTGTGGCTCTGTGCATTGAAAGAATATAATAAAGAGAAGAAGAGTTGGTCGATATATCCCCATGCTAGGGGTGAACCACGTATATCCTGTGTTATTGTGCTTTGTGCTATATTTTTCTTGTATTTCCTTAGTGCATTGTTATAATAGATAGATCTATGAATTCTTAAGTTCTTTATAATGAGAATGAATGTTGGATCTGTTGTAAGGCTATGTGCTTGATGATTAGATATGCTTGATATTGATGAATATTGCATTGTTCTTTAAGTGGTATTTGAATCTACGATGTGAATAAGGGTAAAATATAATGAATGTTAACTTCCAAGTGCTCTGTTAAAGCATTGTGATCACAGATCTGTGTCCTAGCTAGGTTGTAGACACTTGAGTCCTGCAACCTCCCTGCCTCTACCTCGGGTGAGACTTCATCTACTTCGTAGGTGTTGCTGAAAGGGCTAGTAGTTAGGGTTTGTTTGGTGCGTTTTTGAAGCGTTGAACCCTGGTTATGCCCCTGTGCCAACAAATGGTTATGTTGTCGGAACCTGAAACAGTGATTGTTGGGAAATAAAGAAAAGAGAAAGCTTTGTGCGTAGATCTGTTTCCCTAGTGCACAGTAATTTACTTGACTTGTGAAGCTCTGTGATAAGAAGAGAAGTCTGATCTGAAGAAAAGAGGTAATATCTTAAATCTTTTTTCTCTGATAAATGTAAGATAAGTAGAAATTTTTGTTTTGAAAGAATGGATCTAGGTATATTTGATAGATTTCGTCCTAGTCTAAAAACTAGGGCACAACTAGAAGAAAGAATATGTGATATGAATAGATTTGATAAAAATAGTGAAAGATATGTTATCCCTATGCATAGAAAGAATTTTTGGACTAACAAGGGGATGCAGGATCCTAGAAATAATTTTTTGCAGGTCCATCATTGTGATGTCGATACGAAGTACGAGAAATATTGGGGATCATTTAAGAGAAAGAGAGGATTGAATCTTTGTTATAGTTACAGAAGACCGAGACATCTTGCTAAGGAATTCTCTGGTAGAGATCCTATTTTCCTTTGTTGTAAGGCTATTGGACATGAAGTTTTAGATTTCCCTAGAGTGATTGCTAAAGTTGAGAAGATGAACATGAGACAAGAAAACCATGAGGAAGGTCAAGAGACTAAGAATATGCCAAAGAACCAGAAATAATACGAGGCTATATTATTGCAGATGAAAGAAACACTGAATGATCATAGAGACATTAGTTTATCAGAGATTTTAAAAGAGAAAGAGTGCATAGAAATAAGAACAGTAGACTTCAACATAGACTGTGCAGTGGATGAAAAAACATGGTTGAACATTATGACAGAAAGTACTTGGGAAATCTTAGGAAATACTATTATGATTCCTTCATTGGGAGGAATAGGATTATTTAAAGGGAAGWTGATAACCCTATGTGGAAGACTTGCCTATGTAACTATTCTTKCTCATGGAACATGAATAATTTGAGGTCATTAAGTTTGCTGAGAACAATGCTCCCTTTGCACTTTTTTTAGGAAAGACTTGGATCGAGAGAGATCAGATCCAAAGGAGAGAAGAAGAGGAAGCTATATAACAGAAAAAAAAAGAATTAAGGGATTTAATGCCGAAGAGAATACCGCACTTAATAGAAGAATAAGAGGACAAGTCAAAGAAACTGAGGGCTAGAGACTTAGTTGTCGAAGTTGAAAGAAAACAAGAAGGCTTAAAGAACCTATCCATGTAGGAGAGTAGAGAACCTACTCTAGAAAYAGTAAGAGAATAAGTATTATCCTTGARCCTTATGAAAGATCCTCAACAATACAAAGTTACTATGCTAAGAAAAAATAAGAACAATAATGGAAAGAGGAATCCAGAGACACGGATCATAGGAAACAAAGCTAGAAAGATCAATAAGAAGAAAGAAAATCTAGTGAGTCATCTGAACCACTGGCCGTGAAGTTCACTATGCTCTGGTATTTGAGCGACATGGAAAAAACAATGCCAATCCAATGTGGTGTTCCGCACATATTATTTACAACTGAAGAGGGCCATTGAATCTTTCCCTCACATGACGTCAAATACCCTACACAAGTTTAGGCCACTTGTGAAGTTCCGCGCATATAGGCATTTCATTTACATCACTGCATGTGGGGACGAACACAAGGAAGAGCTCCAATCCTATTAAAAACTCATAGAGGAGGACATGGAAGAAATAACCAAGAAATGGCCTGCAGAGTTCCTTGTACCAGTCAAACAGATAGAACTCTCTGACCCTGACCTCATCGGAAGTCCTATAGTCACCTAAGAAGAGTATGATGGACCCAACAACAGTAGGAAGAAAAAGAAGGAAGATGTACAACAATTGAATAGTGCATCAAAGGAAACTACACCAAATTCACCTAAAGGAGGAGGATATGACGAAGTAGACAAAGAAGAGGATGAAGGGGAAGAAGAGGATATGACGAAGTAGACAAAGAAGAGGATATGACGAAGTAGACATGGTGAAGTGACACTGCCTAAGGATCCCATCACAGAGGCTGAGACATCCAAGAAAATAAAGGGTTCCCCGAAGAAACCTTCATTGTGAAAGAAGTCAAAAGCCAATAAACCTCCATTTCAGACTGTGCTCATGGTAGAAGATATTGACCTAATCATTGTCGCTATATCAGATACCTCAAAGGACATTTTGTAGTGATGCAAAGCCAAAAAGGAGACAATGTTTGATAGGATCGAGGTAGAGCTCAAAGGGGTACAACATGATCTTTATGTGATCCACACATTGTATATTGCATCGTTTTCAGCAAGGGACATAGAAGTAGGAGATGATCCTACCCAACTACGCAGATTAACAGATTTGATGGATGCTCACCTTCGTTGGGTGTAGGAGGAAAAGGAGCAGGCCACAAAGGCATTAAAGAAAGAAAAATAATAATCCCTAGAGAAACGTCAGGTTGTGCAGCAAGAGAAAGATGACCTCCAGATGATTTTTGTAGAGGATAAAGCATAGATCCAGAAGGAAAAAGAACAACTTCTCACAAAGAAGATGGGAGTCAAGGAGGTAGTCACCATAGAACTTATCTCTATGTTGGGCCTCGCATAGATAGAAGAATACACAGTGGAGAGTCATTTGGAGAAGCTCGTTGAAGCTATTCAACAGCTTCAAGCAGAAGTGGTCAAACTAGAACTACAAGTCATGGCAAGCACTCTGCAGGAAGTGCGAGATCAATGGGAAGAAAATGCTTGGAGAGTAGTTGAAAAAATCAATGCATTGGCCTTAGAATGCAATAAATTAATAATTTTAAGTGTGCAAACCTATGAGCACCTTGAAGAGGACCCAAAACTAAGGACATTGGAGTCATAGCTCCAGGAGGCAAAGCAAAAAGTAGTGACAGTACAAGCACAGTTGAAGTTGTTGTCAGCAGTCGAGAGGATGAAAATGTCCTAGGAATAGCGAACCATTCAGAAACAGGTCCATGCCATTCAGAGTAAAGTCATGGAAGTGATCCAGAGGCTATAGCCAATGCAGGATGGAGCCTGCACACTTTTTGAGGAGATTGAGGGACAAGGTGCACAACTAGAACAAGTAGTCACCACGGTGGAACAACGATTGAAAGGACCAATGACTAAGAAATTTATTCAGGAGTTCACTGAGCAGGAGGCTCTGGTGAAGCAGTAGGTTGAAGCAGCTCAAGGCCTTTGAAGTAGAGTTTCTCATATCAGAGTGACTCAGGACGAGTCACAGGCGATTTTTGGGGACTTGTTGGCCCTTGACCAAGTTTTGGATAACCTTGGTCATGTTTGACCATTTTTGGGACTTCGACAGGCTGGTCGAAGACGAAGCACCAAGCGAAGTGGAGATCATGGGATCTCAGCCCCTTTTGTGGGATTTTTGGGTTTAGGGTTTATGTAATAGATATGGGATGTCGGCCCATGGGTTTACCCATGTTTAGGCCCCTTTTGTAAATTATAAATAAGTAACTTGGTGATTTAAGTAGGTGGTGCTAAGTCACTTGTAAGTCGATGCTAAGTTAGTTGTAAGCCGATGCTGAGTCATTTGTAAGCTAGTGAGCTAAGTGTAAATAGTTGTAAATGCTTTGTGCATACTGTGTGTTGAGAACTTTCAAAGCTAAGTTCAAGTGATTGTAAGAAGGCTTTGTGCTCTGCCAAGCTCGAGGAAGGAGGATCTGGAAAGGTGTGCATAGATCTCTTGTCCTATGTGGAGTTGGTTTTGTGGCCCTGTGAATTGAAAGAAGATAATAAAGATAAGAAGAGTTGGTGGACGTAGCCCCACGCTGGGGGTGAACAATGTATATCTTGTGTTATTGTGCTTTGTGCTATATTGTTCTTGTATTTTCTTAGTGCATTGTTATAATAGATATATATATGAATTCTTAAATTCTTTATGATGAGAATGAATGCTAGATCTGTTGTAAGGCTATGTGCTTTATGATTAGATGTGCTTGATCTTGATGAATACTGCGATGTTCTGTAAGTGGTATTTGAATCTGCGATTTGAATAAGGGTAAAATCTAATGAATGTTAACTGCTAAGTGCTATGTTAAATCATTGTTATCACATATCTGTGTCCCAACTAGGTTGTACACACTTGAGTCCTACAATCCCCCCTGCCTCTACCTTGAGTGAGACTTCATCTGCTTCGCAGGTGTTGCCGAAAGGGACGATAGTTAGGGTTTTGTTGGTGTGTTGTTGAAGTGTTGAACCCTGGGTCTTCCCCTGTGTGAACAAATATATTATGAAAAAAATGAAACAAATGAAAATGTTAGATTCAAAAAATCAATGTAAACAAATACCTAGAATAATCATTGTCAAGATTATGTGCTCCCTCTTTATTGACATCCAAGGAGGAATGTTATTTTTTATAACCAAAATAGCCCACACTGAGTAGATGGACCTAAGATCTCTGAATGGATTAACACCATCAGCTTCCAATAAAATCCTAACGTTATGATCTTCATCTTTGAAATCTACCCATTTTTCCTCAATTTCCCTAAATGCATAACCATCGATAGGCATTCAAAAAACACCATCTCCACTTCTGTTATGTGCATGGTAATCCATAAATTGTTCTATTCTTTCACACCTAAACAATTGTTGCAAACGTGGAATTATGGGAATATGACGAAGAAGATTTAGAGGGCCCCTTTTTGTTACTTGATCGGTTCGATATCTACTGATAAGACATTGTGGACATTCTGTTTTCGAGGCATGTTGTCCATAATATATAATATGATCATTAGGACATGCATCTATAGTTTTATAATCCATTACAATGTCTTTCATAATGGCATGAAAACCTCGATACGTGCAAGGTAAAATATTTGACGATGGTAACAAAAATTCACCTAACAATCTACAACATAACAAATAACTAGTTAATGTAAAGAATATTAATCATAAAAATTGCATTATTATTTTACACATTAATTAACACTAAAAACAAATAGAAAAAAGTCAACATTTATGTATAATATGAGATGAAACATATTACACACCTTAGGATCTGTGTAATACAAGTGTTCGACAAATTATTCATAACCTTTAAGTTCACTAGTAGCAATGTAGTGGAGAGAATATTTTCTCTTGATCCTTCATAAAGTCCTTTATTTTCCTTTTCTAATAGAGGTTCATCATAAATACCATCATTGTACCCATCCTCATCTGGCTAAGAAAACAAATCTTGGATCATTTGATTTGTCCCATCATCTTCTTCCATGAGATCCTCATTTGCTTGATCATGTTCCTCATCTTGTACAACATCATTTCTACGACTACTTGGTGCAATATTCTGTGAAAAGTTAGAGGGAAACTCTAACTTTATAATTACAAACAATCATGCAAAATTAGTGTGTACTATAACAAACATTCAAACAATATATGTACATATATATAATTTTATATAAAATTGACAATATAAAAATAGATAATGAATATATAGCTAATTACCATGGGACGATATTCATTCAATCCACCATCAATGTGTCCATATTTTCTACAATGTTTTGTAGTTGTTGCTATTAAAATTCTTACGGGACGTATGAGGCAACATTTTTTGCAATGGAAATAACATCTACCATCACTCTTTTCACCCGCTTTACTTTTTTTTTCCACCTCTAATATTTTGCGACATTCTTTCGCACAACTTCCGCACAAAAATACCCTTTCTAAACTGTTGTTGTTATAGCAAGATTGTCACAACCTCTCTAATTCGTAAAATATTTATAGATATTTTTTTGTCGCAATAGCGATGAACATTGACCAAATCAATGTTGACTTTGTCAAAAAGTATAACAGCCATATTGTCGCACTTGCGACAAAAGTTGACCAAATCAATTGGGACTTTGTCAAAGAGTATGACAGTCAATATGGACTTTATCAAATACTGTAACGATCAATAGTTATCGTCACTCTTGCAACAAATGCACAATTTCGTCGCAAGAGAGAAGAAAATTTGCTTCCGTCGATAACACAATGAATACAGGTTGGATTTATAATAAAATTGAAAAATTAAACTTTTTCTCTTGAATTTTGCGAAGAAAAGGTACTTTCGTCACAAATAGTCATCGCAAATTTTTCAATATGTAGTAGTGTGGAGTTCATCATGAGATCTTTGGTTCTAGTTTGATTGAGGATTACTAGATTATCAACTATTATTATGATTATTGGTTGAGATGTCCTTCACATGGATATTTTGAAAATGATGGAAATATTTTTATAAGACACACACACACACACACATATATATATAATCACAAAATGTATTTTTCACTTTTATATATATTTAACTAATTTTGTATGTCTATAATTATAAAAAAATCCATTCATATTAAGACACACATGTATTCATTTATTAAAGAGAGTTCCATATTGAAATACCTCAAAATTAATGAGTTTTTTAATGTAATTTTTTTTTACTAAAGACATGTATATGTATATCTTTCGTTATTAGTCCATGCCTTTAGGTTAGGGACTATAGCAATTGGTTTTCAATTTTACATTAATATTTCCCGTAGTCCAACATCTAAGTTTTAACCAAATTTTTATCCAACATTAATAATTTCTTTCGGATCATTTCATGTTTTATCCTAAGTTTGAACACTTAGAGGTACTATTTAGTATATGAATCGGTTTCCACATTTTACATCAATCTCGCAAAACCAAAAGATGTTTTAACCCAAAGTTTGAGAAAAATTCAAGATCATTTCTTTTGTATCCTAAGTTTGACGTTTGACGTCTTATTTGGACTCATATCGAGGTTGTTTTGACTAGTGCCATCTAGCTACTACGTGTTCAGTGTCATGTAACATGTTCCAAGTGAGTTGTGATCCTTTAGTGTTCTTTCACAACGATGAACCGTGAGCCTTTATTATTCTTTAAGGAAATGAGTAGTTCATATTATAATACCACTACTATATGTCCTTGCTACCTGCTTCTTGATAAATCACTACTATATGCCCCTTCCACCTCTTTCTTTGTAGATGAATTTGAGGAGAGAGGATTCTAAGTTGCCTAAAAGTTCCCTTAATATCAAAGATTCTACCTTAAGAGCCAACGTAACTTCATGCTTATTGCCTCAACTCTCTTGATCTACTATCCTTTGTTCTTCGTTAAAATTATGGTCATGGATATCCTACTCTAATGGATTCTTTTCTGAGTTACAAGCATGATCATGCAAATAATGTGAATAAGTAACTGCATTGGTTCAAGTCGCCAGGCCATTTCTCTCCTTGTGAAAGTATATTTACGAGGTTTATTAAGGAGTAACAAACAATTGACCCCTGTGAAGCTACAACCAGCTATGGATTCTACACAATACCCAGAGGTAACCAGGAAAAACGCGATCAATAGGTCAATGAATAATATAAGTCAATTGCTCAATTTAAAAAAAAAAATCACTAAATATATCAAATAAAAATTCCAGTTCCTTCACCCTAGGTAACGTTACAATTGCTAAGAACCCTGAGATGCACTAGGAGAATATTTCTCAATTTTACTCTCTATTTTGGTGATAACATTTGAGATAGGGTTCCAGGTCTTCCTTAAAAAATACCCATCAGACGTCATGGTTATCGGATACTGTGTACAGTCATAATATTTAAGAGAATCACGTGAAACTAATCTAGATCGGTATGATATTTAGACATGTGGAAAAATATGGTGATAATTCAATAGAACTTTGTGTCATCAGACTACTATCATTTGTTTTTTTGTTTTTTAATAGGATGAGAAATTTACGGTAAGGTTCCAAAATCCACAGCCAAGGATATTAATGCATTCCCAAAAAGAAAGGCAATCTCACACAGACATAGACATAGCGAACAGAGACACAAAGAACACACAATCAACTGTCTATCGCATTACAGGCATGGGTATTTATACTCTGGTGGGATGAGATCCACCGTTGATTAGTTCCAAGATCAATGGATGGAATTACTTCTTCCAGACGTTTTTGGTTCTTCCACGAACTTACTGGAGTTGATGAAGTCGGTAGGTGCATTTACTGGACGTTTATCTCTATCAACTACTTGTCTGGTTGTTTAACTAATTTCCAACACTCCCCCTTAATTAAACAACCTTTACAACACATATATTATCTCTCCATATTACAAACTTATCCTTTCCAAGAGGCTTTGTAAATATATATGCAGCATTATCATTTATGTTGCAATACAATACATCAATTTCATTTGACTGTATTTTTTCTCTTACAAAATGATAGTGTGTCTCAATATGCTTTGACCTAGAATGATACACTGGGTTGTTTGTCAGTTTGATGGAACTTTGGTTGTTACATTGGATGATTGTGGTACTTTTTGTTTTTTTCCAACATCTTCAAGTATCCTCCTTATCTAAATTGCTTCACAGGTGGCAGTGCATAATGCTTTGTACTCAACTTCAGTGGATGACAAAGAAACAGTTGGTTGTTTCTTACTTCTCCAGGACACGATCCCTTATCCAATACTGAATACATATCCTATAGTAGACTTCCTGTCATCTGGATCTCCTGCCCAATCAGAGTCTGAGAAACCTGTCAATTCAACATCAAAATCATTAGTATACTCAATACCAAAATCAATAGTCCCTTTCAAATATCAAAGGACTCTCTTTTCATCTTTCCAATGATTCTCATGAGGCTTAGCCATAAATTGGCTAAGAATGCTAACTGAATATGCAATATCTCACCTGGTTGTGGTGAGATAATTTATACTTCCCACCAATTGTCGATACAAAGTACCATCCACTTCTTTTGAGTCATCATTATTGTTGAGATTAACATTTTGTTCTAATGGAGTAGATATTAGATTACATGTGTTCATGTTAAACCTCTGAGTACCTCCTTTGTATATTTTTTTTGAGTGATTAAGGTATTACCATTTTATCTCCATACCTCAAGACCTAAACAATAATGTAAATGTCCAAGATCCTTCATTTCAAACTGTTGTGATAACCTCCTTTTGATCTCTTCAATCATCCCAGTAGCACTTCCTATTATGATAAGATCATCCACATATAGAGAAATCAAAGCAATTTGACCATTTCTATATTTCTTGGTATACAGGTTTGGATCACTTTTACCTTTTATAAAACCTTTTTGAAAGAAAAATGTATCAATTTTTTCATACCAAGACCTAGGTGCCTGTTTAAATCCATATAAATCTTTCTTCAACTTGCATACAAGATGTTCTTCTCATTTATTTACAAACCCCTCTGGTTGAACAAGATAAACCTCTTCTTTTAATTATCCATTCAAAAATGTTGACTTGACATCTAACTGATGCAACTTCCAATTACACTTGGTAGCCAATGCAATCATTAATCTAATAGTATTCATTTTTTCGACAGGAGCAAAATTGTCTTCATAATCTATCCCTTCTTTTTGTGAATAACCTTTGGCAACCAATCTAGCTTTGTATTTGTCTATACTACCATCAACATTAAATTTATATTTGAACAACCATTTTGATCCTATGGGGGTTTTGTCCTCATGAAATAATGTCAATTCCCATGTTTCATTTTTAATTATAGAGTCATATTCTTCCTTCATGGTATCCATCCATTATTTGTGGTCTTTAGCTTGCTCATAATTTAAAGGATCTGCCACATTCATAGCTTGAGTTATTAAGTCATAGTCTCTATACCTGACCGGGCTCTTAGATTGTCTTGTTGTCCTCCTTAGTTCTTCACTTCTTTGTGGAGTTCCTTTACCTCTTCTAGGTGTGCTCTGGCTACTTGTAGAATCTATGATGCTTGGAGCTTCTCCTTGGACTTCTTCTTGTTCTTCTTTATCATTTTCCTCATTTTCTTTAGGTAGATTCCATACATTATAATCATATGCTTTTCGTACGTCATATGCATTTTCATGAAACAACACATCTCTACATGCAAACACCTTATGATTGTTAGAATCAAACATCTTATAGGATTTATACTCTGTACGATAACCAATAAATTTGCATTTGATTGCCTTTGCATCAAGCTTTCTTATATCTTCTTTTGGAATGTGAGCAAGTGTTTTACTCCCAAATATTCTCAAGTGACTCACTTCTAGTTTATATCCACAAAAAGTTTCAAAAGGTGTTTTGTTCTCTAAAATTTTTGTACGACTCCTATTCTTTAGATATACAACAATACTTATTTCTTCAGCCCAAAAACCATTAGAAATATTTTTACCTTTTATCATACTACGAGCACATTCAACCAAGGTTCTATTTTTCCTTTTTGCTACTCCATTTTGTTGAGGAGTATGTGGCACTATAAGTTGTTGTTTAATCCCATTATTTTTTCAATACCTGATGAATGCCCCTGATGTATACTCCCCTCCTTGATTTGACCTAAGAATCTTGATGCTCTTTCATGTTTTCTTTTCAACCATATTCTTGAATTCTTTAAAATATTCAAACACAACAGTTTTCTTTCTCATAAAATAGACCCAGGTGTATCTAGTTTTATCATCAATAACGATAAGGAAATAATATTCTCCTCCAAGAGATCTAGTTTGAATGGGTACGCAAACATCAATATGCACTAGTTAAAGAATTTATCGCTTTCGTTTATCTATATGCATAGGAAACTCTTCTCTATGTTGTTTTCCTAATGCACATCCTTCACATTCAACATGTTCACTCTTAAACATTGGAATACCTTCTACCATTTATTTCTTCTGAAGCATCATAAGATCATTATGGTTTAGGTGTCCATACCTTTGATTCCATAGATCTTCCATTGACATAGTTGTGGATTCCAACGCTTGATGATCCCTCCTTGTAACATCAATATTATATAGTTCTCCAACTCTAGATCCTTTTGCAAAGATTTTGTAGTGATATTGTATGTCCTTCACCACACATTGTGACTTAACAAAAGCAACTTTTAGATCTTGATCTGCAATGGTGGATACAGAAATTAAATTCTTCTTTATGCATGGCACATACATTACATTATGGATTTGTTTCACCTCACCAGTAGGTAAAGTCACAGATACATATCCATACCCTTTAATTTCATGTGACCTATCATTGCCTAGATATATCTTATGAACATCATTAATGTTTTCATGATATGTATCAAACCAATTCCTATTACATGACATATGAATTGAAGCACCAAAATCAATAAACTAGGCATTAGCATCATTAGTGTCTGCTAATAAAGTAGCATCAGAAACAAACAACTTGATATTTTTGAATTCATCACATATGTTGGCACCTTTATCAACAAAATTTCATGAATGTTTGTTATATTTGGACTCATTAAACCTCCTCCTCCTACAATCTTTAGCATAATGTCCAAACTTACAACAATAGAAGCATCCTTCATTCTTCTTCACATTTGTGTTTGTGCTTGGTGGTGCCCTGCCATTATCTGGTTTTGTATGTGGCTTGTCTTCTTTATTTATCCTCCATGGCTTTCCTTTGTAGGTTTGTTTCCCTTTATCCACCAATGCCATATCTGAATTGTGAGATCTTCTATTGAGATTCTTTCTGTGCTCCTCCTCTTGCAGAAGAATACATGTCAATTAATCAAAAGTAGGGGCCTTTTCCCTAGCTGCAAGACCAGTAATGAACATTGGATATTCATCTAACATGCCATTTAATGTGACAGTGACCAGGTCAGTACTAGAAATCTTCTCACCAATATCTCCTAGCTTATATTTCAACCCTTTTATTCTAGAAAGAAAGTTATTGATATTTTCATTCTCCTCCATCTTAATTAAAAGAAGCTTACTCTTCAAAAATAATACATGGTTTGTGTTCGTCGTCTCATACAAACCTTTAAGTGTCTCCCAAGTTTCATGGGATGTTTTTCATTCCCTAATGTGTGGGATTATATTTTCCTTGACGGACATCCTCAAGAGAACCTTCTCTTTAGTCTCTTGTTGCTCCCAATCCTAAATTGAGGTTGTCAGGGCAATTGTTTTTGCTTCGTCTCCACATGTGATCGACCAAACATTGTATCCTTCCATCAATGTCTGCAACTTAAACTTCTAATTGACATAATTTTCCCCATCTAACTTATTTGATTCATTTATATGAATCTTCCATGATATTTTCCATATATATATATATATATATATATATATATATTAAGCACTAAAATGGCTAGTAATAACCAATAATCTAGAACCCAAAAAAACTCGGTAATAATTGATGCTCGAAATTCTAGATAACCCAAATCACAATATATAACATCACCTTTTTATAATGTGATCTTTCTCATAATCCTTATAATGTGATCTTAATGTGATCTTTCTCATAATCCTTATAATGTGATCTTTGTCATAATCCATACACCATAAAAAACATATAATCATATTACCAATAAACACCTTATCACACACCACCATTTAACCTTAGTTCAAATATTTTTTCACACCAAGAGGCCTTTGCACATTATTATGTGAGTCAAACAACATTATTTTCACATTTTTGAATAAAGGAACCAGGGAGATAGCACTCCTTCTACGGGGCCCCAATCTCCTGGGTGAGCAGAGTATCGGGTTGGGGATAAAGATTCGTGTCTCTCTCGAGCGGCATCGCGACACCCGGCATGTGGCCTACCAGCGAGTACCGAGAATGCATGGAGAACCTGGATCGACTGCTTGGCTAATTGAATGGGCTAATTGACTAATCAACTGCTCTAATCTACTGATGGAGGAGGTCTTATCTTTAAGTTATGATTTATGTTAACCTTTACACAATACAAAAACTTCTTTCACCAAATTCCAACACATTCAACCATAAAAATACTTTCCATCAAATCACCATTCCAACATTCACCCATAAAAAGACAAAAAAAATCCTTTTATTGAAATTTACCATCCATAAAGGAAAATATATATACCTTCACGGCCTCTTTAAAAAAAATATAAATGTCGTGACTGCAATAGCCCCAAGAGTCCACGACTCACCCTTACAACAGACAGGGAGCAAGACATAATCTCCTTCACGCAGATTGACGACCCTCTCAAGAAGCCCTTGAACCTCTGTCACGTTCACAACAGACATGGAGCAACAAATAATCTCCACGCAAATTGACGGCCCTCTCAAGCAGCCCTTGAACCTCCTTCATGTTTATAGCAGACAGGGAGAAACAAATAATCTCCTCCACGCATAGGACTCATTTTCACAGCTATCACAGTAGTCACAACTCACAACTCTCAGCAGTCACAACTCCTTTCACTGGACCAACACACCTCTCATTACAGTGCCTTTCACGGCTCTAGGTACTACTATTTTCACAGTACTATGCCCCCTCTTCGGCTCACACGGCCCTCACGGTTGTCTTGGCTCTGATACCAAATCAGAGAACTCGCACAGACATAGACATATGTAGTAGAGACATGAAGAACACACAATCAACTGTCTATTGTACTACAGGCATGTGTATTTATACAATGGCAGGATGAGCTCCACCATTGATTAGTTCCAAGATCAATGGTTGGAATTACTTATTCCAGAAGTTTCTATTTTTTCCACAAACTTACTGGAGTCGGTGCAGTCGATCGGTGAATTTACTGCACACTTATCTCTATCAACTACTTGTCTGGTTGTTTAATTAATTTCTAACAATTTATACATGTGGAAAAATATGGTGATAATTCAATAGAACTTTGTGTTATCATACTGCTATCATTTGTTTTTTTGTTTTTTTATAGGAAGAGAAATTTACGGTAAGGTTCCAAAATCCACAGCCAAAGAGATTTACGCATTCTCAAAAATAAAGGAAATTTCACTCACCAAACCCACATATGAAAGGGATTGTTTGAGTTGAGTTAGTTTCATAACTTGCTTGAAACAGTGAAATATATCTGCAAGACGATGAGGTGATAGTCCTAGAATTATCAATATTAAAAAACACTGGTTATAAACTAAAGCGTCCTTATTACCCAATATTTCAGTAGATACCGAAACAAATATTTATGCATTTTAAAGGAATTTGTTTAAGATGGTGAGAAAGTAATGAACAATTGAAACTAAAAACTCTATCGAAATTCAATACTTGCAAATTTGACCTTGTACTCAATTGAATATTACCTTCAAGATCTCAAGATTTTGACCTGTAAAAAAACTTTGTGTTTTGAAGCGTTTCTAGTACACATACCCTGTGTTTTGGTAGCGTATCTATGTAATGAATTGTTATAACATACTTCCCTTTCTTACAACATGTTCCACCATTCTTCAATCAAAACGTAAATCTAATGTATAGATATTTAATCATCATAATTTTAACCAAATCGCAGAACAATGGTTGTATTTTTACAATAACACAAACAAAGAATGATGGGAAGAAAAGAATATGTGCACGGGGTAGTATGCAAAATCTATTCAACTAAATTTTAGAACCTTCAACATAATTCTAATTCCCTTGTCG
>SNQJ01S0145178.1:0-18906 GCA_010110895.2 Picea sitchensis
ACTAAGGAAATGTGTCCCAAGACACAGGAGGAGATAGAATACATGTCCAAGGTCCCTTATTCATCAGCAGTTGGCAGCTTGATGTATGCAATGGTTTGCACAAGACCAGATACTTTTTTGCTCATAAACATTCAGTAACAGGTCACCCCTGAGCTTTGGCTTAAACTCCACTAGGGAAAAGGGACTCCTAATTCTAGGCTAAGGCCTGATAATTGGTAGATTTTTTCAATCCAAGGTGTGCACTGCTACAGCCAGCCTATACTCTCTTATTCCCCACATTTTTGTCCCACCCAAGGAAGTGTGCCCCTTCTTTGTTTAATAGTCCCTCGACTACCCCACTTCCCTTCTAGGGTTTTACCAATAGGTCGTATAAGAAGTCTCATATCCCTGTAAATAATGCCCATCGTACCAGGGAACAATTCCCAACAAAATGCTCACCTGGAGAGAACTCTCACGGTCCTGAAAACCTCTGTCTTCATCAACAAATATCTCACTGGGAGAGAATGCTCACAGGCCTGAAAAAACACCTCTTTGACAACAAATATCTCACCTAGAGAGAATGCACACGATCCTAAAAACCCACCTCTTCGACCAAAAATATTTTTTTCCTAAGCACAAGGTTATACAATGCCAATCAGTTCTATATTTTCCCCTAGAGGAGTGTTAGTCTCAATGATCAAGGAATGAGATGAATGATTTTTCTCCCCCTGAAATACACTAAGTCAAGCAATATATATTGCATGCCTTAAACTGGACACATGTCACCTTCAAAATTAGCTTTAGCCACATGGTGAATCATTCCCATCCCTTGGGAACTTAAGATAAATAATTATCCATAAATTACACTTTTCATAAATATTAATAAAATATCCCCTTAGACTTAAGTTCACCCTTTTCCCTTTTTGGTGGAGTTTACCCCCCGAAACATGGGTATGATTTCATTTTACAAGGATAGGTGCACTCGCCTATCTGCATCCTGACTCAACAGTCTCATAACCACATAGGCTCTCCGACCTCAAATACATATGTATCCATATATATAAAACTTTGTTCGATGCACACTTCAAGGTAATCCTTGCACACTTACCGAGGTGCATGCAACATTATGGAATGTGTGTTACAACAAATTTTACCTCACCCCTATGCAAACTTGAAGTCCCCTTTTGTACCTTCCAAAGCCAAAAAAACATATATTTCCACATATACGCACCCTACCAGTTATACAACAAGCGTACACGTAATTTTCTCCACTACATCCCACGTACATCGGGTTTGGTGATCAAAATTAAAAATTATGTCGGGTTTCCATGCCAAGTCATGAGATCCTTGATCCTTCACCTTCCATATACTATAAATTCTCCGACTTGACCCTTCAGTTCCATTTGAAGGCTATAAATTGATCCATATCCAAGCCTCGAGGAGATTGAACATTTCAACTTTGAGAGCAAAGACACTCTGGAGAAATTTCACTTCATATTGAGTCTACATCCCTTTGTCCTTGAAAGTTTGAACTCTTTGTTCAACCCCCAAGCTCTTCCTTCTTTGTGATGGAGAACCTCATTGACTCCTTGATATGAGCTTTCCTTTGGTGGAGGATTGAAGTGGTGAAGGCCCAGCTAGAGGGACTTAGTTTCTCAGTTCTGATATGTGTCTTTATAGAAGTTTGTCACCTATATACTTCTACTGATTATTTTAATAGAAATACTCTTTTCCCATCCAATTATCTTGCAAATATTTGAATTAATATTCCATGGGCGTATTTGTCATGTATGTTAATGGATTATGCTAATATATATGCTAACATTATATATTATCACCACACGCTTGTGTATCTTGGTTGTTGAGGACAAGTTACAGGTATAAATCTTTGAGTTGTGTGCTCAACGGTGGTATTCATCGAACGTCTGGATGAGGTAGGATCTCGACCTTGTCTTATTATCATTTCATTTATATAGAATACTTAGGATTAAAATTGATTTCTATGTGTCATTCCATCTATTGTGGTTTACCCCATGTCATAGAGATATATTCCTAATAATATAATTCGCCACCATACTAGGGTTTGAATATTCTTTTTCGGGTTTGGAGTGTTTTTCTATTTGATTTCCTCTATGTTAGCCTGCGTTTTCTATTCTCCTATTGCTTGAAAACCTATTTTTATTTTTCATATGAGTTTCTTGGCTTAATCCTTTCCCTACCATTGTTTTACTAGGTATACATGGTTTTTCCCTTGAAAAACGCATACATACGCGAGTTGTCCTTCTGTAGGGTGTGTACATACATGAGTTTTTCTCAAACAGTTGTGTACATCAAATTTTTAGTATTTTTGGCTGAGTTTAGTGTTTGTTGGGTGAGTTTGGTTGGTTTTTGAGTCTTCTTAGGTCTCTGTTCTAACTGTCAAGTGCCTACAGAGTGACAGGAAGCCTTCTTATTGTTGAATTTTCGGGTGATATTCTTTCTTATGATATTTTTCATTGGTTGTACTTGCACATTGGGTTGAGTTTTTTCTTCTGGGTATCCTATTTGGATTATCTCGTTTTTCTTGCAGTAGGGTCTACCTATGAAGTTGCTATTTAGTCCTTGCATTTTCTTTTCTTTATATCGAAAATACAAAAACATTTTCTCATTTTTCATTATGGCAGTTTATCTTTTGATTACTTTGCATTGATTTTGACACGTGCACAGAGATTGCATTTAATTGAAATTGTAGAG
This sequence comes from Picea sitchensis, assembly GCA_010110895.2. Lineage (NCBI taxonomy): Eukaryota > Viridiplantae > Streptophyta > Pinopsida > Pinales > Pinaceae > Picea > Picea sitchensis. The sequence continues at coordinate 2,713 of SNQJ01S0145178.1, forward strand.
ATTGCATTGGGAAATTTTCATTTAGAAGCATACCATCTCTTTGAAATTCAAAACTATATCTTAGAAATGTTTTTATATTTTCTTCTTTTTATATGTTGAGTCATAATACCATCAATTTCATGACCACACTTCTTGAGTAAGCATAAACCATTAAAATTAATTCTTCTTAATTAAAATTGATTAGAAATTATTTTATTTTGCAGTTGACACAAACAAGTATAGGACATAGGTCCTTGGAATATGATTTTGTAAGTAAACTTCTCCAAGGCTATTAAACTAAATATATGTGTCTGACCAAAGAGTGGTGAAACCCATTGTGTAATTAGTGATGTCAGGAGACTCCGCTCACATCGGAGTCAAGCACGAGGTCGCGTGAAGTAGGTTGCAGAGATAACTCTCTAATACCTTCTTAGCATCAGAGATATTTTTGGGGTTCCATTCGTATTTGGGGGTATTTCTAGTACCTTTACCTCCATGAGAGGTGGTGCTTTCAATATTTTGGGCATTGTTACCCTTCCCATATGGTGGAGTGGACTTACTATTGTTTTCATGTGCATTGATTATATTTGGGTGACTCTAGTTGCATGACATATGTATCCACATAGGTTACTTGCAAGGCTTATTCTGCAGGTACCCTGAGTCAAATAAGGATCGAACAACACACAACCTTTATGGAGGAATACCTCTCTGGGGGGATCTAAACGACTGCGTTGTTAATCCCATGAGGGCCCTTATAACTAATTATGATACCTCCAATATTTTTAAGGGAGTCTCAGGGCCCTCTTGGGCAAGACATACATACTCTAGTGAGGGAGGCCCCTTTTCAGCCACTATATCATTTTTGTGTGCATTGGATTTTTTGACTTATTTTTGTGTTCTATATGATTATTATTTGTACCTAGGATTTGGTTTTCTATCTCAAGTCTTGAGCCATCATGAGAAAGACCAATTCCTCAAAGGTCTCTCCATTTGTTTAATTTACCATCGCATCTTGAGTATTTACCAAAGTTTCCTTCTAAAAGGCGTAAAGTTAATAAACGTGGTACATATATCTCCACCACCCAGACTTGTGATGATCTAGTTATGAGTACCGATTCAAACTTGAATGTCACGGGGAGTCCATCAAATCCTATATCTTTTGTGATTAGTGGGATCCCTTCGACTTCTTCAACCTTGATAGTTGGGGTTTCAAAGATGCACGCCTCTACTATTTCTACCCAACCTATGGGTTCTACTCAACCCATAGGAACGAACCCTTTCAGATCTCTTTTTGGTGTGCCAGGTTACAATTCTCAATCAATACCTTCGGTCTCTAATCCATTTTCTTTAGGTATGCCCAACATGAAATCACAACTCTCATCCTCCATTCCAACAGCTAATGTGAATCCTAGTTTTGGAACTGGGGGCATGGATCCTATGTATTCCTCTCTCTCATTTGGTGGAGACCATATTCTCCAGATGAATCCTACAGTTGGAGGTTGGCCTCTTGTTTATTTCGGGCCTAATCCTAGTCTCAATTATCCTAGATGGAGTGCTTAACCGGGCAGACAATTCACTTCATATATTATGTCCTTTATCCCCTCTTCCTCCATGTCGATTCCAAAAAATGAATTTATTATGGCGAATCCCCCTTTGTCCTCTAGATTTCCATCAGGAGAGAGTCAGTTTCACACTATGGGAAACCCCTATCCCAGAGCCCCTTCGGCAGGGGGAAACATATATAACCCTCATTATACCGCTTTTGTGGGTATGGTGCCCATACAACTTTTTATGAATCAATTTGGAGGAGGATATTATCCTACTGGACAATGCCATGGAATATACCATAACCTTGGATGGTCTGCAATCCCTCTGCCCCAATATTTTCCGGGAGCATGGGCTCATACACCACAACCCCGACTCCCTTTTCTAGCCATGCTTAATCTTTCAGATTTGTCAAAATTAATGAGTGACCTTGTGCGTCATGATCTGTTATGGCCTCCTGTCCCCACCGAGATTCTTTCATACATTCCAAAATTCGAAGCCAATACTAGTGACGATCCGGGTGATCATGTCACTAATTTTCATCTTTGGTTCTCATCTAACTCCCTAAATGACGATTATATTCAGTTGAGGCTATTTCAACACACCCTCACGGGGGTCATCATGAAATGGTACATTCATCTACCGGGGGGAACATACAGAAATTTTAATCAGATGGTTTTGGTATTTCTCAACCAATTACAGTTGTCAATTCATTACAATTTCGGCATAGAACTTTTTTCGGCCCTCCGCCAAGATAAAGCCACGCATATCTCAGACCATATCCAAGAGTGGCGTAGATAGAAGAGGTTGATCAAGGCCTACATTCCTCCATATTTTATGTTGGAGTGGTTGCTTAAGTCCTCATTTCCTTATATTTTGAAGGATGTATCTACATCCCAAGTAACATCTGAGGAAGAAGTTATTTTCAAATCCCAGCAATTGGACCTCATATATGCTCAATCTAGGATGTTGTATGAAATTCTTCCTAATGCGCTGCGGTCGAACTATGACCCTATACAAAAGCATGGGCCTCATATCAATGGCATCATAGGATCTACAAATTCTAAGTCTATATATTTGTTGATGAACAAGTTGAAATATTTTTCTCTAAGATAGCCTATAGCAGGACAAGCTTCAACTTTGTCCTCCACTCCCACTCGGTCGGCGGATGTGCATTATGTATAGTCGTCATCTAACCCAAATGGAAACCAAAAATCAAGAGGGAATCAAAGGAAAGGAGGTAATAATTGTAAGGGTGGGAAAAATAATAACAAATCCAAGGACAACACTAACAATGATAGATTGAATAATAATTCTACTGAGGGAAGGAAAGAAAAATGGAAGGTGAAGCTTCCTTCTAAACTTTGTAAAGATGATCACCTTACCCACATGTGCCCCAAAATTGAGGAAACCTCGAGGCTCTTATCACAACCCCCCTGTTGTGCTGACAAATCCAATTCCACATAATCATCACATGGCCTCCGGGGCTTCCAACACTAGAAATGCATCGAACGAGAGTCAAAACCCCTCGACACATGAAGGTGGCCATATATGTGTCCATATTGTCAAGTATCATATTCATGTAGCCACTCAATATTGTGATTATGGTTCTTCAAAGACTATTGTAGGTCCAGAGTCTCCTCCTCCTCCGAAAACACCCTTGCAGATCGAAAATCCAGAACCTCTTCCTCGTATTATGAAAGGATTACTAAAGCGCTATGCCCACAATCCCAATTCCAAGTATGAAACTAACAATGATAAATTGAATAATAATTCTAGTGAGGGAAATAAAGAAAAATGGAAGGTGAAGTTTTCTTGTAAACTTTGTAAAGATGATCACCTTACACAACTATTCCCCAAAATTGAGGAAGCCTCGAGGCTCTTATCATAGCCACCCATTGTGCTGACAAATCCATTTCCACATAATTATCACATGGCCTTGTGGGCCTCCAACACCGAAAATGCGTCGAACGAGAGTCAAATCCCCTCATCACATGAAGGTGACCATCTATGTGTCCATATGGTCAAGTCTCATATTGATGTAGCCACTCGACCTTGTGATTACGGTTCTTCAAACACTATTGTAGATCCAGAGTCTCCTCCTCCTCTGGAAACACCCTTGCATATTGAAATTTCGGATCCTCTCCCTCGTATTCTGAAAGGATTACTAAAGCACTATGCACACAATCTTAATGCCATAGATTCCCAGAATTATTCGATTGTCGAGGATCTAGGTCAAACCCCTTATGCGGTGTCGGCTTTGGAGGTGCTCCATATGTGTCCTTCTCAGAGGAACACGGTGTTATCTTCTTTAGGAGCTCTAGACCCATGTGGCTCAAGGTTTATTAAGTTTGACACCATGGATGTGGGGCCTCTATTACCTTACCACGTGGCCTTTCAAATCCATGTGGATTACACATAACTTACCATCAAACACACTGTAATTTGAAATCCATTGGCTCTTTGACTATGTCCCAATCTATGACTATGTTGACAACATTTGATGGGAATTCATTTCGACCCCACAAAATTCTTCCCACTTTTTCAGTCCAGTTAAGTGGGAAGACAGTGGAGGTTGAAATCGAGGTGGTTGATGCACCCCTCGACTATAATTTATTACTAGGGTGTAATTGGACTTATGACATGATAACCATTGTGTCGTTCGTTTTCTGCACTTTATGTTTTCCTCACGAAGGGAACATAGTGACAATTAATCAGTTTTCCTTTGTGAATGCTAGTACTAATGCATCAATTGGAACTTTGGTCCCTGTGATCGACAGTTCTCATCAGGAAACTAAGGATGTTGGTGTCAGAATGTATTCCTCTCTGATGTGTAGCTTTGATTTCATGGCACCAATTCACCACATTCATGTAATTTCCAATGAGTCTTCATCATCAATGAGGTTCGTTCCTTTCTGTACTTTGTATTTCAATTATCCTTGGGCCCTACATTCCCCCACTATGTAATACGAAGGTCATTCACACATTGGGATGGAAATTCCACTATTAGCGACACAATTTGCGTATCATTATATTATTGGCGCTACTGGTGATGCAAATCCTTTCTCCTCACAGATGGACGAGGTGAATCCTATTTTAGATCCCATATGGGCCATCCTATCATCTTGTTCGCATGATTTCCTCAATGATTCTTTACCTTCATATGAAGCAATCTTAGAGTCCATGTATGGTCCTAATAGGCCTTCAGACGATATGCATCATCACTCCTATTTCCTCCCAGAGCTTGTTAGGATCAAACATGATGACTTTAGATCTACCTTGAATGACATGGTCAATAACGATGTGGTTCCATTAGATACACATCGTATTTATGTTGAAGGAAACATGGTGAATATTTCTCCTACCATCATGATCGACATCTCTCAAATTTCGGGAAAAATTCAGAATGTATGTATCAGTGTAGATTGTTCGCCTGAAGAAATTCAGATCTATACCGATCTCTTCAAAGCATTTCGTGATGTATTTGAAGCTTGGTCATATGAAGAAATGTCATGGAGCAACCCCATCATTGTCGAACATGAGATTAAAACCTATCTGGATGCTAGACCTATTTGGAAACATTTTAGAGTTGTTAATCCTAAGAGGGCCCTATGTTATTAAGGTAGAGGTAGAGAAGTTACTTAATGTTTGATTCATCTACTTGGTTCCCTTGACAGAATGGGTATCCAACCCATTCCCGTAAATAAAAACAAGAAACCATCTACGTATGTATGGATTTTCGAGACTTGAACAAGGTCTGTCCTAAAGATAACTTCTTGACTACTTTAATTGACCATATTCTTGATGAGTGAGAAGGAAGCTAAGTCTTTTATTTTATGGACAAATTTTCAGGGTATATAATCAAATTCAAATTAAACCCAAGGATCAACATAAGATGACATTTATTTGTCCTTGGGGTAATTTTTCATACCAAAAAATGCCTTTCGGCCTCAAAAACATCGAAGAAACCTTCCAACATTCCATGACCTTTTCCTTTCATGATCTCAAGCATATTGTCGAAGCTTACCTAGATAATATTGTTTCTCACTCTTGCAAGACAGTAGATCACTCCTCTCACCTTCGATTAGGATTTGTGAGATACCATTACTATCTCATTCGGTTGAACCCTCACAAGTGCATATTTTATGTTAGGTCTGGCCATATTTTAGGATTCTCAGTGTCTAAGCATGGGTCATGGTAGATCCTATGAAGGTTGAGGAAATACTTTGATTTCCTCCCCCGCGCAACATTCGACAACTTCAAGGTTTATAGGGGAAGGATAATTTCCTTCGTTGGTTCATAGTGAACTATGCAAATTTAGCTAAGGGTTTCATGCATCATTTGAAGAAGGATACTCTGTTTATATGGGATGAGTGAGCCCAGGAATCCTTCGATGCTCTTAAGAAATATTTGGTATTGACACCTCTGTTGAAGCCTCTAGAATACAATAGAGACTATTTTCTTTATATCATCGCATCCTAAGGGATGGCTGGTATGGTTCTGGTTCAGGAGGATGATGAGCTCCATGATCCCATTGTCTACTATCTCATTCAAAACCTAGTCGATCCTAAACATAAATACTATTATATAGAGAAACTAGCCTTGGTTGTTGTACATGCAATTCAAATATTACAGCATTATATATTACTTTGCAAAACTATTGTAGTTGTAGATATAAATCCATTTCAATATGTCCTCACTAGGCATATCATAGGGGGGAAATACAATAATTGGATTTTTATTTTGCAAGACTTTGATCTTGATTTCACTTCAGCAAAGTCTAAGAAGTCGCTAGTTTTTACCGAGTTGATATCAGACTTCCCTCGACTAGATGAGGAAATTTTTCATGATGATTCATTCACAGATGAACATATCTTCCTTGTCTTGTCTTCAAACCACTGGTATGGAGACATTCTAATTTATCTTCAAACATTGAAGCTACCCTAGCATCTGTCAAGAGATAGTTGATGACATATACGTCATCAGGATAAAAACTACCTTATCATCGATGACACTTTGTATCATTGAGGAGTAGATAAAATTTTACATCATTGCTTTAATCGTGAGGAAGTTGAATCTATTATCAATGTCGACTATGGTAGTGGGAATTTTGTTGGTCATTTATCCGAGCTTGAGACAACCCAAAAAATATTGCAAGGCAATTATTTTTGGCCATGGCGATCAATAAGTGTCACCCTTTCCCAGTGTTCACTCGGGAAATGTGATCGAACCCAGCCCCTCTTCACCCAGTCATCACTGTTGGTCCCTTCACCAAGTGGGTGGTAGATTTTATGGATTGTAACCTAGCTTTGGTTGGGTGTCACTAGAATATTATTGTGGTCATGGATTACTTTAATCAATGGGAATAGGTCATGCCTACCATTAAATCTAATAGTAATACTATAACATTCTTTGTATTCAACCAAATTATAGCACAGTTATGAATCCTAAGAGATATTTTTCATTGATTATGGAAGTCACTTTAAAAATGAAATGATGAAAGAGTTAGCATCAAAACTGGGGTTTAAGCATAATCATTCTTCCCCTCACTATCCCCAGAAAAATGGATAAGTAGAGGCAGTGAATAAATCTCTCAAGACCATCTCGAAAAACACTATTAGCCAGAGTAAATATGACTGGCATCTGATGCTTTACCCTGCACTCTTGGCATATCGAACCTCGGTAAAGACTTCCACCGATTTCTCTCATTTTCATTTAGTACATGGCATGGAATCGATTCTTTCGAATGAATGTGAAATCCCTTCCCTCAAGTTGGAAATTGAGCTCCTACCGAACACATTCGGCCTTGAATAATGCCTCATACACCTAGAGCGTCTCGATGAGAAATGTCGAGATGCCTCTATGACTATCAAAGAAAATAAATGAAATGTTAATGTTCAGTATGATAGGTCAGTCTTTCCTCGATGGTACACTGAAGGTGGCTTGGTTCTCATGTATGACCAAGCCAAAGAAGCATTGGCAGTAGGCAAGTTCAACCTTATGTGGCACGATCATTATATCATGTGACGTGTCTTAGAGAAAGGAACCTATGAATTGGAATATTATGAAGGGAATATGATGGATGAGCCAAAAAATGGGCTCTACTTTAAAAATTATTACGCTTGGTCCCTCAAATATTGGGTGTTACCTTTTGTATACTAGTGTATCTTAGTGTATATACATATTTTCCTTTGTGTCATTAGCTTGCTTATCAAGTTTTCCCTTGGTTGGAAGATGTCAACGAAGTCTTCAGTTTACTTAGGATTCATGGATGGTGCTATTCGTCATATGTGGAACATGGATTGCACTGCTTGGGTCATTTACTCACCCGAGGGCCAACTAGTGTCTTAAGGTGGCATTCGTCTGGAGCCATCAATGAATAATGTGTCTGAGTATAGTTTTGTTATAGAGATATTACACGATGTCATTTCACATGGTGTTTCATCTTTAGAGGTTCGTTTGGACTCACAATTAGTCGTATGTCAGTTAAACGATATTTACCATGTGAGAGACCCTACTCTACTCCAACAATTCCTACGGGTCTGAATTTTGGAACAATACTTTGATTTTCTTACTTATAATCACATACCTTGAAGTTCTAATCATGTATCTGATGCATATGCTAATTATATTTTAGATTGGTATTTGTCACATAACTAAGAAAATAAAACACATTCATGCATGTACACATTGTAACATATATAAGTAACGTCGAAGACAATTTTTTTTGTATATTTCATCCTTTCAAACAATATGGTTTCATAGTACAAAATGGGGTTCACAGCCTCAAAATACATGTATGGATGGTATATAATATGACAATGGTATCTATGTCTGTGGTACTAGATGCATATCATGATAGCACATGATGGTGTTTGTGAGACGCCGAAAGAGTCTCACCCATGCATGGAGTACACCCACCACCTGCTGCTACATCGTCTCTGGCAAATCCTCCACTTGAACCATAGGAATCCTATGCGTAAATTGAGATAGGTTCCCTTGTACATTATGTAACATTCTCCCTGCATCTCCTCTCGAGTGTTGATATCCTCAGCCCCTCCACAGATGTCGTCGGAATCCCTCTAGCCTTCACAGACCTACATCTGCATAACAATGCAATTATTAATACTTGATACCATACAAAATTATTTGCGCTTTTTATTTTTATTGAAAATCACAAAAAGAAATTGAAATATATAAAAAAAAATCTTACCAATATCACAGTAGGAAGAACCTAGTGGCAAAGGCATGTCTGTATTCCCTCTGTAGTTAATCCTACCGTAAGGGTAGTCATCAATGGATATGACTTGTCGGCACCACCAGAAAAAGAACTCGTCATTGTAGGGGGTTGGCACCTTACCACCTCCTAGCCGCCTCATCACGTTAGTCCACAATGACATGGTTGGATCACACTATCCATGTGGAATAATATCTACTCTAGGGATCAAGCCTGGAACCCTCTCAAAGAAAAAACTACAAAGAATGGATGCAAATCTGAAGTTTCTCATTTTCCCTTCTTTGCAATCTTTCATGTGGCTCTTCATGTTAGCCAGCAGTGAAGTACACCAGTCGTAAACAATGGTTCTTAAACACTCCACCGCATAGAACATGAGTGGCCTTGATTCTTGATGCAATGAGCCTAACACCAAAATATCTGTAAGTACAAGCACAATGATATTTAAGCTCATGTTCTCGATCGCCCTCATTAGGAATTGTCTCCCTACTTTATTTGTTCTTGCAACACAGTGGATGGAAATGTACTCCTCCGTATTCATACCACCCCCAACCCCTAGGGCCTTGCGATTCACTACCTCGCCTCGACGAGACAATCCAGTGATGAATTATATATCATCCACTTCAATCTTCAATGGTTTCCCATTGAGGTTGAAGGAATATGTCTCTAGATCCGAGTATTTTACTAGAAACTAGAGTAACCTCACTTGAGCTCTCATTTCCTTGAGAAACCAAAATTTATAAAGGCCACATATTTTTAAATCTTGTTGGGCCCTTACATCCCTTCCCATTGTTGCTTTTATCTCTTCGTGCTCCCTCTCCCCCCATTCAATCACCATCCTACAAAGGAGAAAGCATTGTTTTGAGTTGGAACCTTTCAAAAACGTTGATCAAGGACTTGTATATGGGTTGACTTGGTAACCTTGATGTATATGGATCCATATATGTGTGCAGGATTCGCTTTGCCTGCGTATATGGGGTTGTATACGTGACCCGATGAATTGTCACTCGCGTACGCCCTAATTTCCATATTCCATCCTCTAATACTCAAAAAATGGGGCCTAAAATTGAAATTTAAACCATTGAAATTGAAGTAGAGGGGATGGGCACTTACTTGATCTAGACAGTTGTTGATTCTATTGATCGTAGCTCCCGCAATCGACACTTGAAGATCGTGGTAAAAATGGCCTAAAATGCAGTATGTGGGTGAAAAAATTCAAATGATATGGTAAAATGGTATATTTTTTCTATTAGTGGAAATGTTTTACCCACTTTCTATAGTTTGTGGTAATTTTTTACCTTATGGACTAATAGTGCAGTGGAAAGAATTATTTTTTGGTGGTTTTGTCCAGTAGTTTTTGCATTTTCCAGCGTCATACCGTCCGTTCATGCCTTTGACAAGTATATTGTTTCATACTCCATTTTTCACTCTTTCATCATCCTGTGACCATGATCCATACAGCCTAGGTACGAACCCATTTATTAGCAACACAAAACCTTCTTAATACTACTAGAAGTGTCCTTATTAAGTGGTAGAGGCTCACCAAACATGAGTACCCTAGTTAGAACCTTTGTGCCATTTGGCGTCGATGCAGAAGTTATTCCATAGGACCAGGAGATCCTTATAGTTCCAATATGAATTTTCATTCGAACCCCATATTCTTACTCACAAGCATTATGAATGTTACCTATGGGACTCTTTTTTGACTCTCTAAAAAACAAAAATATTTCTGAGTGAACTTGTCTCTTTCACACTCATTAAATGGATTTGAAAGGACGTCTATTCGGTGTGAGTTTAACCCTTTTTTGGACCAAGTATACTACCTACAAAAAATGAATACTCTAGTCATCATTGGCTAGAAGAGTTATCTTGGGTATTATTTTATATCTTTTCGGGCCTAGGGGACTAAATCTGCAAAAAAGGACATTATTTGGAGTTAAGTTGTAATCACATTCCATCATCCTACTTGTAGTATTGACCCTTTTTTCAGTTCCCTCTTTCTCGTTATAAGCCTCTTACCTTATAGTTTGCATCATTATCCAAGTAGAGCCTTTTTTATATCCTTTGCAGCTTGACACCCTATACCCTAAGAGGAAACATCCCTCCAAGTGGCCATTCACCACATGGACTTCCTTTAATTTAGCATAGGTATGTTCCACTATTTGGAGTTATTTCCTTACTCACGAAACTCATTTCCTCTTCTGTATCATAGTATTTCTTTTCCAATGAAAAAAAAAAAGACGGGAGGGAAAATAATATTATCTCATATCGGCAGCAGTCATGTCACCTTTGAAAAGAGCAAAAAAATTTGAGTCCATTTTCATCCAAGTTTGGGTTTAGCATGACCTTAGGAATATGAGCTCGTTACTTAGAGTTTACTCCTCCTACTGTTTATTCTTCCAGTACCTATGGAGAGTTTTTTTATGCTTCCTGCATCACAAATTTTTATAATCAAGTCTATGCTTCATGAGTTATCCATATGCCTCATGCTCTTGTTCAAAGGAAGTCTATAAGCATGTGTTGTACATTTCTTAGAACTCTTGACTTTGCATGTCAGCCATACCCTTAGTGTATCTAAAAGTCACATGAAGTTCTAGTCCTACCATGCACCCTGGTCCTACATTCATTATGGGTACGTAACCTTGAACCCAACAGTTGACATCTCCTCATTGGTCATTGATTGGGGGGTTTCCGTTTTGTTCGACGACAAGAACTATATTCACACATTGGGATTCATGTAGTGTCTTGGATTCCATTATCCTTATTGGTGGTTTCCTCACATTTGTCGGTAGTCTTTCTTATTGGATGCTATTCAGAGGGTCTCTTTCATGCACTACTTACATCTGGTGCATACGAGAGACGCACAAGGCCATTGGTTTGTGAACATTTTATTCATCTGAGATCCTCCTAATCATCAAGTTATTTCTTTGTACCTCATGTTGACTAATGAGAGATTCCCTAATTATCTCCTTGCAGTGGGTCTCCTTCCAATGAATTCAACTCATCTATTCTGGAGATGAGACTTAGAGGCTTGCAGTCATCAGTGGCAGGTTCTCCTTCCATCGAAGGTTGGGAATACATCAATGTATCCAACACCCATGAGGGTGGGGGTGTAGGGAGAAAATGTGGAAACAATGCACATTATTTCCCCCAACACCCATGGTAGACAATGAAATTAAAAAAATTGTCATTGCCTCCCCATTCCCCTTAATAAGTGTGGGGGTGGGAGGAAACAAACACATTTGTTCAAATTCACATTGTGTCCCCTCATTTTTGTGAGGTTGGGGGTAGGCAATGTGACTTTTAACATAACATTTTATCCCCTCACCCCACCCCCACCCCCACCATTGGTGTATATAATGGAAATTTTATCACACCCATCAGGGTCAGGGTTGGGGGAGACAATGTCCAATTCATGGGAGTGAGGTGGGGGAATACAACATCCACTTTCAAAATGAACATTGTCTTCCCCCACCCCTACCAATGTGAATTTCATGGGGTTTGGGGGAGAAAACATGCATTTTGAAAGTACATGTTGTATATCCCCACCTCCACCCCAATGAAATGCATGTTTCCTCCACCTAGTGGAGTGAGATAAGGTAGACTTTCAAATGCGTGTTGTCTCCTCCCACCCTCACCCCCATGAAACAAAAAATTTCAAGCCCAACCCCTCATGATAGTGGAGGAGGCAATGTGTATTTCAAATGCACACTATCATCCCCCCACCCTAAAAAATGCACATTGTCTCCCTCCACTCCCAAGGGTATCGAGAGTGATAGTATGCACTTGAAATCAACACTATCAATCCCCACCCACACCCTCCACTCGCCACATTCAAGAGGAAGGTGGGCATGGGGGGTGAAAATTTTCATTTCAAATGCACATTATCACCCCCAACCCTACCATTCTCCTCTAGTGTGAATTTTAAGTTCACGTGGGGGGTTACAATGTGCATTTTAGGTGCACACTATCATACCCCACCCTCACCCTCCTCATGTGGTGGGTGTGGATGGCGGGTGATAGTGTAAATTAATTGGTGGTGATAATGTGAATTTGAAATGCACATTATCACCATCACCCCAACCATGTGTACTATTGCTATCCACAAATGCACATTGTTGGTCCTAAAGTCTCCACCTGACTGCTAAAGGGAAGAGTTAGGCCACCTCAAGTTTAGAATGATTGGTTTTATGATTTTGTTCCTCAATTAAAGGGTTGTCTTACCAAGACGTTAGCATGGTTTGGTTGGCCAAATGACATGGATGAGGGTCCTCCTTGGATGGTGGCACACTAAGGATAGACAAGTGAGATGGTAAAGGTAAGAAACAAAGAAAAACAAAAAATCATTCAATGAACAATCTGCTGCTAGAAGTTTAAGTCTTAAAATGCCATTTCAAGCATTAAACATGTACCAAAATAATAGTTATTCCCACAGGTTGCAACAAAAAAAATCTTCATAAAAGTATAGTTTTTATTACAGGTTGCATATTAACAAATACAAGTTATACTGTAGTTGAAGGAAAAGATATGTACTTCGCACAAATCAAAACTGTATTCAATATAAGAAATAGATACAAATTTGGACACAAACACATTGTCATCAATAGTACCTTCCTAGGTAGAGAGATCTAATCCATGCACAGAATGGGGTCCAACCAGTTGTTGTACTGATATTCTTCTCCCAAAAAATCCACCCTTCTAACATACAAAGAATGCCTATTTATCACAGATGTGGAGAACCTCGACCAGTTTGGAACTGAGGTTTCTTTCTACACATCGATTGTAAAAAAAAACTTATTAACTTAAGTAAAACACATTTCTAGAGTATGTTAATTAATACTCTGAAATTCACTTAACAAAAATGAGTGGTTCTTATCACACACAAAAAACACCACTTATTATGCCTAAAACTAAAAGATTTTTGCAATTGAAAAAATAAAAACTGCTACTAGCACTGAAGCTAGACTGATGCACATGTTGGAGTGAACCGATATTTGATAGAATATGGCTAGGAGTGATAAAACTAATTTCTGTATCGAGCACTGGCAGGCATGCATGTTGTTTGAGTCCACTGGAGATAACTTAATATGTTGGCAGTGCTTTTCCCCTACTTATCCCCTGGAGGAAATAAGGAAGTCATCTGGCATTTTCTGGAGTCTTTGATATCCTTTCTGCAGTTTGGACATGTAGTTTCCCCAATTCTAGTTTGGTGCCCCTTTTTAAACATTTCAAAATGTGGAATAAATGTGGGTGAGCCACCTCAAAAATTTGACATTCAGGGGATTTACAGCACAGAGTATACATATTCTTCGGAGGACAGAACTCCCAGAGTCATTAACCAACATGAATCACTTATTAACCTGATATTACCTTTAACCTTCATCATCTCGGGACTTTGAGCCTACGGCTCTTTGGGGTCCGGGAGTTTCTTTTGAATGTTGTGCTTGAGAATATCCCAGAGTGACAATGTTGTGGAGTGAAGTGGTAGTGAGGACTCACTTCGGATGTTCAGGGATTTGAAACTTCGGGGCTATGGTACTTTGAAAATTCGAGGGTTCGGGAGCTTCGAGTGTTGATTTTGAGAATCTCTCAGAGTGACAATGTTGCGGATTGACGTGGCAGTGAGGAACCACTTCGACTATTCAGGGCTTCGACACTTAAGAGGATTGGAGAAATGTGCTCCCTTTGATTTGAAATACCCCGAAGTGCGAATATCGTGAATTCCTTAACCATGTTTATCTTAATTAACCCGATATTAATACTTTAATCATTTGGTGTTTCAGGAGTTTCTGGACCCCTGCTCTTCGTGGTTCTGGATTTTCTGGATGCAAAGTCTCGATACCTCCCAAATGGTTGATCTCATGGATCTGACATGTCTACATGACATCACTATCACTAACATGTACGCATGTAGAGAGTGACACTATCACCTGTAAATGTGAAAATGGATTGAAATGAGTGCAATGTGTTAGCGATCAATGGATTCCACATGTCACCATGGATGAATGCTACGTGGAGGCAACCGATGGATGCCATGTGTCACCACCGATGAATGAAACATGGCGATGATGGATGGATTCCACATGTCACCATGGATGAATGCTACGTGACTTTTATGTTTCGACATTAGGGAGATTTTGAGTGCTAAGTGTGGAGATCTCCCGAATGGTTGATCTTGCAAAGTGATGCAGCGGTTTGGGGTTTCGTCGTTTCGGCATATGGGAATTTTTGACAAAGATCATCTCGGACGTTTCGGCATCGAAGTCGCAGAATGAAGTTTGTGTAAATTTGTGATTAAACCTCGCACCTTTCTGGAACTCCTAATTTATGAGAGTCGTTGATCTAAGTGGCATGTTCAATCTCCACCTTTGCAAATTTAACCTGTATGTTCTCATAATCTGAGCCCGAAATTGACTGCTCTGAATTGTTGTGTTTTGTCCATGAGTGTTCCATGTGCATACAAATGACATGGTCGACCAGTTTCATTCTCAATTAGTGATAAACATGATGAAAAGTATTTTCAAACTCAAACCATAACATGTAATCACCTTTCAAGGAAGAAAAAAGATGGTGCAAAATAAGTAAAAATGAATGAGGGCCATTGAAGCTGAGTGATTAATTCATGGAGAATAAGCTTAGAAAAAAGAAAACAAAAATAATACTTGATGGATGCATAAGGTAAAGGAGGGAAAGGATAGGGGTGAAAACCTAGGTTACAACACACACTATCATCGCCCACCCAAAATCCACATGATCAAAACCCACCTGCAAATGCACATTATTACCCCCACCCACACCCTCCTCATCGAGAGGGTGGGTGTGTGAGGTGATAGTGTGAAATGGTGGAGGGTTATAGCGTGCATTTAAAATACACAATATCACACCCAACCCTCAACCCGCATCCCCCTTACCTTCCACCGTCACATGGAGGGTGGGGGTGGGTGGTAATAGTGTGTATTTGAGGGTGGGGTTGGGGTGACGGTGGTGACTGGTAGTGTGTGCACTATCACCCATTTTTTCAAGTTCACATTGTGTTCCCTCATCTTCGTGAGGATGGGGTTAGGAAATGTTAGTTTCAATAGCACATTGTATCCCATCACCCGACCCCCACTATTGGGGGATATAATGGAAATTTTCACACTCCCATCAGGGTTAGGGTGGGGGGATACAATGTCCAATTCATGGGGTTGGGGGGTGATATTATGCATTTTAAATGAACAATTTCTAACCCTCAAATGAAAAATGGGGGCGGGGTTGATATTATGCATTTGAAATTAACACTTTCATCAAACACCCCCACCTTCACAAGCATGGTGGGGGTGATAATGTGCATTTCAAATGCATAATATCACCCCCACTAAAACCCTTCTCATTACAATAGTGTGGGAGTGAGTGTTGATAGGGTGGGGATGGTAGATATAATGCACATTTTAAAT